>VZTO01017629.1:24741-109890 GCA_013400615.1 Syrrhaptes paradoxus
AAAAAAAAAAAAAAAAAGGTTTCCCCATGTTCCCCAGATGGGAAACAAAAAGGTTTCCCCATGTTCCCCAAATCTCCAACATGGCACACACAGACTGAGACCCTGGGACACAAAGAGGATTTTTGTTTTTTCCAGAGTGCGGCTCAATCCCTGCATCTCTGCCTGCATGGAAATCACAAAGTGATGCTTGTGGCCAGTCCCCCTTAGAAGGTGACAGCCAGAGGCGCCTTTCATGGGCCACCAGCCCCCAGAAGATGACAGCTTGTGGTCACTCCCAGGAGCCAGCGCTGTACTGCCTGGAGCAGGGGATGAGACGGCTTCCCCTCCAGTCTGGGCTGAAACACAGCGTCTGAGCTTCCCTCAACCTGTTCTGCAGCTTGGCGATGGTTTGTTCTTTTGGATAAACTTCACTAGGAAACAAATCTTTAAACAGCCTTTAAATCTCTCACCCTCCTCAGCAAGGACAGTTCCAGCCAGTGAATCATCCCAGCTGCCGAGCTGCATCCCGCGGCACGGGACAGCCCCGGCTGGCGGGGAACAGCCCCGGGATAGCGATCAGAACACTGAAAACGCTGCATGAAAAGGATGGACGGAGTGCCCTGGGACACCAGACACCTCGGTCGGCTCCCTGGCTGTGAGGGGATCTGCACAGATCTGATTTCACATGTGGTTGCTCCGGGCTGCCCTGGGCCAGCTCTAACAGTGCGAGGATGAACGGAGCAGTGGGAAAACTGAGCATGAGCTTAGGTCCGCAGCCAGGATAAACTGGAAAATCAGGAGTAACTTTTGTCAATGTAGAAGTCTCCAGACAGTTGAAGCTGTCAGTTTTGGACACTGAACCCCCACACACCTAACTCACCCTTTCCTATCCTTTGTTTTAACCTATTTGAGTAGCAGTGGAAGAAAACCCGAACCCTCCTGGAGCCTCCATCTGCCAGAGCCTTTGGAGCTCAGGATTCAATTTGCTGTCACCAAGAAAGGAGAAAAAAAAAATTTTTAAAGAGTGAAAGAGATGAGATAAACCAAAATAAACACTGGGAAACACAGAGAAGAATGCCAGCTAACAGCCACGAAACCGCAGTCAGCAGACCTGCCGCAGATTTGCAGGATCATGCTGTGCCCATGGGGCCGTACCCACGGAGCGTTTTCAAGGGCACCATCCTGCCTGGGTGGCTGCAGCCGGGCACAGCCGGCGGTGCTGGCACGGGATGGCAAAGCGCCTGGCACACCCGGCTGCTGGCAGAGACTCTGCTAGTGCAGGACAGCTACCACACGCTCCTGCAGAGCTGGATTTTTGGTGCTTTTCTCCAGGGCTCCACCTCGCTCACATGCATGTAGGCTGTGCTAGCCGCCGTCTCCTCCAGAAGGCACGGCAGGAGGATGAAGGGATTCAGCTTCCAGCCCGACAGGCAAGGGCCAAATGGCACTGCCTGGGGACAGACTGCAGTCAACTGGAGGAGGTTCACAACCCTGCATTAATGCTGTCGTAGCCCTTTGACGGATATGGAAAATGAGGCAGAGCTGAGTGGCACGCTCAGCATCACAGCTGGGATAAGACAGAAACCCTCGCTCCTCACCTCTGCTGAGCTGCTGCAGAACACAGCTTTGGAGGTGCGTTACGACAGTTTTTCATAAAACTTACACATTCCCAGTTAGTAAACCCATCAGCTGCCCGCTGCTCTTCTACCAGACTCCCTGCACCCAGGCTGCCCTAAGCCCTGGGAAGATGCAGTGTTTTGGGCTCCCTGGGGCTCCCAACAGCTTTTTTTTTTTGCAGGGTCCATCCTGCCCCTTTGCACGTACTGCTCAACTGCCCTCTGCCCCACCAAAACCCTCTCACCGTCACATTTTGGAGGCTGTGCTAATCCAAAAAGCCTTCCCACAATGATTCCTCATTCTCCAGCATCCAGCAAGGATGCATTTCTTTAATTAGAGTCAGACCTTTGTTAAAAAAAAAAAAAAAGTGTCTATATTGTTCAGGCTGTGAGAACAAGTTGCTAATTTTGCCTGATAAAGCCTGGCACCCTCGCAGGCTCCCCGACCTTATGTCCTAGACTGGCAACTCTTCGGAAAGCCAGCAGCACCTTGGCACAGCTAATTGCATCAGATGCTCAAATTCTCCTGAGTGAATTAATAAATGGTTAATTTACAACTGCAAACGGACACACTGATCAAAGTTCTGAACAAGGGAAGGTTATGAAACAAAGTTGTAGAAGTTATGAAACAGAACACTTGTCTTTGTAGCAATTTCAGTTTGTTCCTGTGGTCCCATTGAGATAATTTTACAACAAAATATAAAAAGAAGTTTAATTGAAGAATCAGTGCAGTTCTTGAACCTCTGTGTTTGCATAACATGCATCAACTCTCCCAGCATCAGCCGCTCTTTGGCAAAAGTACACAGAACTAACCCAAAACCTGCACAGCTCTCCCGAGCCCCTGCTCAGCAGGAGGGTGGCAGAGAGGCTTGGTCGCAAACAAGAAGGACTTTCCGTGGGTACCTCCTCCAGCATCCAACGGGCAAAGAGGAAACTTTCTACTCTCACCAGCAGCAGCAGTCCCCTCCAGCTCCTCACCCACCCTCTGGGACACCAGTCACTCAGCTCTTCTCCAGCCCAGGCTGTTCGCAGAGCTCTGAGTAGGCAGCAAAGGTTTATTAGGCTCATTTGGTATCAAATACGGCAAATCCATGGCAATACTCAGAACCGAAATAAATTTCACGGCAGATGAAGTTGACTTCAGTGAAGTCAAATACAAGAAAAACAACTCAAATCGTTGCAAACCAATCCTTTTTTCCCCCCATTAAACACTGAGGGTGTTTTACTGAGTGTCAAAGGTGGGCTCTATAACGTTTTACCAGCTCTGAAATAATGCTCTCAACTCCACGTCTCCAGTTGCCCACAACTCAAGTGACACCATGTGCTTTCAAGAGACACAAACTCTGCAAGGCTTTTCTGAGCCCGCCGCCTGTTTTAAGGCAATGTGCAGTTTTCCTTGGCTTTGCTCCCGTTCTTCCAAAAGCCAGCCTAATCCTCCAGGCTAGCACGGCAATCCCGATGGGATCGCAACCACCAGGCTCTTGATTCCTCCCTTCTAGCAGCCAGGACCTCCTGCTTACGCTAACGTTCACCCAAAAAGCGAGAAACAAAAAATGTTCTCCTCTTCTCATTAGCCAGGAGTTAATTAGAAAAACTAAGGCAGATAAATACCCCACTATCATCTTCCCTCGTTACTGTCCGTGTTCAAAAAGCAAGAGCAGATGCGTGCAGAGGTCTCACTCCTCCTCCAGGTACGTTCATCCCTCACCCAGAACAGATAGCCCCCGACACAAGAGGATAAAGGACATTTCAATATTTGCATGTTTAACAGTTATTGCTCTTGGCTTTCCTGTAAATGCCCAACAGACAGGTCCACATTCCTTACTCTGTCGTGACTTACACCCTACAGGTACCTTCAATTATTTTCATTTAGCTTCTAACCATAAAACGCTTTGTTAAACAGTGCAAAGTGCACCTCTGTCAAAAGTTCCCAAATTTTGCACAAATTATTCTACTGTTGGCTTGCAATAAGTGATTCCATGAAGAGCAGAGAAGATGAAGGCCAGTTTCTTACACCCGTGTCCCGCACCGCTCTGCTGTCCTCCCCACCACTTCCTCCACCGCTCGAGCCCAGGGATGCTCCTGATGACCTCCCAGCTCCATGCAATGCTCTGCTCCCTCCTGCAATGTAAAAAAAAAAAAAAAAGCCCACAACAGGGATTTTCCACTCCTGTGTCTCTCCCAGCCTCAAACAACCTTCTTGTGCTGCCGTGTTTTCATGGCTTGATTTAAAGTCTCGTCTGAAAGGCCCCTCCTGCTGCTCAGCTGTACTCGGATTTCTGATTTTTCCCCTGGTCTCTAAAGTTCACGCACAGGGCTTACAGGACTGTAGGACTGCTGGGTACATATGCATCTTGCTACCCATATATCCCCCTTAACTTCAGAACTACCGAACCACTACATCAGACCAGGAGGCAGCAGCCTAAACTACTACCTTCCTAGGAACTTCATGGATTAGAACAAGAGGCAGAGAAGAGTGACCCTACCCAGGTCCCCACAAAATGGCAACATGAATTTATTAGACTTCTGCTTCAAGAGGAGAACAATATTTTGCATGCCCTAACCTGTCAAAAAGCTTTATTTGCAATTATTAGACATTAGAGAATACACTCCTCAGTGACGCGTCCCCTCCCATGTAGATTCTCTGATGTCCAACAGGCATGGAAAGCTAGTCAAAGCTTGTCCTGCAATGCTGGAGCATTTGTAACAGCTCTGTCCAACAGAGAGTCTCTGATGCCTAGTAAGTAGCTCACTCTGAAGCTTTTTTCATTTAGTTTGAAAGCCAGTAGACCTCAAGACACAAGTCTATTGGAAATGAGACTGCATCTGTTCCAGGGGTCAGCAAGTATCGTGCTTCTTCTCCCTCTTCGCTATTTACTAATGGAAAATCATTGAATAGAGCGTAGTATTTGCAATCAAGTTGGTGAAAGTCATTGCACAAACCAACAATTCCCTATGCATTTGACCTGGGCACATCTGACTAAACGAGTAGGGGGAAATAATTCTGTGGGTGCCTTCATCTCACCTGAAGTAAACTGGTATTTTCCGATCTTAAATGCTGGAGTTGAAAAGCTGCATGTGACTCACCATCAGGAGGAAAAGCCGTTCCCAGTTAGCACCTGATGGCACAAGAGCTGCATTTTGGCAGCGCAAAGGTGATGCCAGGGCAACCGAAGCACATCAGTGCTCTGAGCTGAAGAGCTGCAAGTCTACTATTAAGATTGCTACTATTTCTGTTTGCTCATGAGACCAAAATGAGAAACACGAGAGGGTGAGAGTCCTTCCCTACAAGCAGCGAGTGCAAACGTGGGGATTTGCACAGCACAGCCCATGTCTGACACTCAGACTCCAAGCTCAGCAGTTGCAAACTTGTTTTCCAAAAGTCTCAACGCTCATCTGACCCTACAGAGGCCACCATCCTCCTCCTTACCGCTCTGTTTCCATCTAGAGAACAGATAACAACACACTTTGATTCAAAACCTTTAATTTGGACTCGGTGTCGCTGCCGTTCGAGATGCTGGTACTCCTCATTGCGGCTTTACAAATCAGCTCAAAGGACAGGACACACTTCACACAAACAGCTGCAAATCAAAGGGGCAAGCCTGGGGGTCGGAACAGCACAGCAGTTGACATGTTTGCGTGGAAAAGTTTATTACCAGCTGGAATAGTATTATGAGAGAAAAGGCACTGACACCACTGCCAGGATAAATTCATTTTGGCATATCCAGCAGCAGTGGGAATAAAAGAACGCGTGCCTTAATGCAACAGTCCCAATGCCTTCAGCATTTATAAATCACTCGCCATCAGTTACGTTCTTAATTACTGACTGATTTGCAAATAGCCAAAATAACAGTCCTCGCTACACAGAGATCCGTCTTGCTAAATGCCGATCCCTCTCCTCCCTGGGGAGAGCTTGAGGCTCCAGCTCCAGCATCCTGGTAGCTCCTGCTCCCACTATGTGCCACCACAGAGGACTGTCAGACTCATCACAGGCACAGACAGACCTTTGCAAAACTTGCTTAAAGGTATGATTGTGTGGTTCTAAGCAACCTGATCTGGTGAAAGATGTCTCTGCCCATGGCAGAGGGGATGAACTGCATGATCTTTGAAGGTTCACAGAATCACAGAATGTTAGAGATTGGAAGGGACCTCGAAAGATCATCCAGTCCAATCCCCCTGCCGGAGCAGGAACACCCAGATCAGATCCCACAGGAATGCATCCAGGCGGGCTTTGAATGTCTCCAGAGAAGGAGACTCCACACCCTCTCTGGGCAGCCTGTTCCAGGGCTCTGTTGCTGATTCTATGATTACCTGCAACAGCATCCATCACAGTCAAAACTTTCTGGGAGCACATCAGCATTGGTACCCTCACAGGACGTTCTCCTCCTTAGACCTGCAGATGCCAAGGGGATCCTCCAAGCCCTGTGCTTGTGGAAAACCACGAAAGCTATGATGATGTGCTTCAGAAATCATTGCACATTGCAATAAAAGGCTACTTCAAAGTCGTTGCATCCCTGCAACCACAGCAGCCTGGGATGAAAGCAAAGCGAGGAGACTTATAAAACTTTCCCACTTCTCCCAGTTAAACTTGCACTTCTGCTGCACGGAGGACGAAGCCCAGCAGCGCCCGACCACAGGAACTGCGTCCCCTCCCAATTTCACACCATGCACCCCGGTCCAGAAAATAGCATGCGTGGACCCCAACAGCACTTCTGTAAAGCGCTAATTAGCGACAGATTTGCCATGAACATTCCAAACAACATTTCTCTCTAAATCAGCCTGTGTCAGCAAAGGGCAACATTTTGAAAGGCTGGGAATAATTTTGAGGCACTTACAAGAGGAAGGCAAAGAAACTTGAAACTTGCTGACTCCCTGCTGTTATTTGGGCATCCGATGGTTTAACGCCGGCAGCGTCACCCACGGGGAAGGTGCTGCTGTCACACGCGGTGGAGGAGAGATTGTTGCGCTGATGCAAAAGGCTCGTGCGGATAGTCTGATCTATAGGGATTAATTCAGTGATTTCATATTTTTAGTTTGGCCCTCTCCTGTTCTGACAGGCAACTGAAATACAAATAAGATGACGTAAAGTAAAGGGGGAAAATTAAAAAAAGAAAAGATACATTTTGTACTGACAGCAGCTTGGGTTGCAGGAGCAGACTGAGAAGTGAAGGCCAAGCAAGTGACCTTACTCTCAGAGTTTTGGAGGAAAAAAATGCATTAATGCTAAACACAACATGCCCCAAAACCCAAGCTTAAAAAACCCTCAAGCAGCTTCTAAAAACTAAAAGGACCCCAACTGTGTTGTCCTTCCTCACCCTGCTCTTCCCCACCTGACACTCTTTGGGCTTTTTTTCTTTTCTCTTCTTTTGGTGAAGTAATTGAAAGGATGCTGAGGCTTTGGCTTTAACCACAGCAGAGAAATGGTGCATTCTGAAATCAGAAGAAAAGGAGGCAGATAAAAAGCAGGCTCTGATTTTCTCACTCTTCATGTCAGGTGAGATGAGTCATTTATGCCATAAGACATTAGAAAAGAAGTCTTTTAAGGATTCATAAAAAACAGAACGCATGCATAAAAGGCTGTTAAGAGGAGAGGTTTGCAATTAACATTGTTACTATCTCCCTAACATGTATCTGTGCTGAAACTACTGGGGATTTTAAGCCATTTTCACAAATATAATATTCTATTTTAAGGATAGAATTGAGCTCCTTAACACTAACCAGGAAAACTGCCCGGGAAGGCAGAGCAAAACAGTCAGATTCCTGAGCCAGATGGAGCCACTTTGCCCCTAATCAATCACCGTCCGTTATTATCCTCAAATGACCCCCAAAATAAACTACATCCTGAAAAATAAACACAAATTTTGTGCTAACCGCTCGGCTTTTGGCATTAACATCCTTCCCCCAGACTCAGTGTTTTTAGAAGGAACAGTGAACGTTACCCATAGCAACTGCAAAATGTCCCGTCAGATTCAGATGCTGATTGTTCTATACAGAATTGATATGACATCATGGTAACGATTCCAGAAATTAAAACCACTTTATTCCTACAGCTACTGCCCGCTACGCACCGATTTAAACCCCTGCTCCTGGCGGGGAGGGACTGACCCTGCGGTGCACCATCTGGACAGGAGCCGGGTCCTGCAAACACCTTTTTGTCCTGCAGCACCGCTTTTTGTTTGTTTTAAAGCCAAGATGGGGTTTGATTTCATCCCTTCTGCTCTGACTTGGGTGCCGTTCAGCACACTTCTTCTTGGCCGCAGCCGTGAGTCCTTGCCCTTACCGTAATGCTCCCAATCTAAAAATAAGGAGCTGCGAGGCTGGGCAAAGACACCACTGTAAACAGGCTTCAGATACATAACGTGACAAGAGATGTTCAAAATAAACCCGGACTGATGGCGCTGCCCGGGACCAGGGGTCTCAGCACCAGCCCTGGTCCCTGCTCTGAGCCAGGGGCTCATCTCCACACACATATATTTTTTTCTATATATGGCCTATTTTATGCACATATTTTATGTATGTATAAAATGACATAGATATAATGATATGACACAATGCTATAAATAACAGCATGCTATATTATAAATGTCATATATGTTTTCTATATATCTATAATGTCCAGGGATGTGTATGCTCTATGTGTGATCCATTGCATGAACCGCAGATTAGGAGTTAATTTTGCAATTTCTGAATTGGACTTCTCCACCATCCAGCTCTTCAGCACTCTTTCTGCCCATGACTTCTCTCCTTTTTAAATTAGCACTGCAGATGAAACTGGATGCCTCAAGGCTTTGTTAATGCCAGTCTGAATCTGGCCCAGCCAGATCTAGTAAGGATTAAAAGCTGTTCTCCTCCCTTGGATGTTCAATGACCTTATTACAGAAAGAGTTTTGTGTTTGCACACCGCTGTGCCCTGCACCAACCAGCGAACCCAGGAGAGACCTAGAAATGCAGAAACCCCATGGACGGAACCAGCCCTGGCTCCAAGGCAAAGCATCTTCCTGCCCAGGCACAGGCATAACAGGGCTAGGAGGAAGTAAAAAAAAAAAAAAAAAAAANAAAAAAAAAAGACTTTGCGGAGATGAGAGTTTATTCGTATCAACAATATTCTGCAGAAATATTGTTGGCCTGATGGGGAGGGGGGGGAGGTAAGGGAAGGATGCTGGAAGCAAATGTTAGATGTAATATTAATGGGAAAGCTAAATATGCCACAGAACAGCAATCCCATCTTCTGTGGAGAGCTCTTGTATTTCTTAGACCTTAACAAACATTAACCAACCCCTCTCCAAAATCCCAGGTCTTCCCAAGGTCAGAGAAAGAAAATTACTATAGATTTTCCAGCGAACAGGGTGGTTGATTTGTAAGGGATATAAAACATTTTTCCCTAGGTTGCCATCTCAGGATTCAACTAGTGGTCCTTAGAAAACCTAAGTCAAATTAACTTTTTATTATTATTTTTTTAAAATGCAAAACCACCTCTGTAAGGGATGTCAGGAAGACCTTTCCTTCCAGAAGCCCCAAAACACTTGACTGAAAAAAAGGAGCAGCGGGTCATACAGCCACTTGCACACTTCATTACACCACCCATGACATGTTTGAGGCGAACTGGTGTTGTTTTGGTTAAATTAACGTGCTTTCAGGAAAGGAGTTAATCCTTTTTTCTTTTACAAGAGGAGACAACTGCTCCTCCAGAAAGCAGAGCTCTTGTTTTCCACTCACTACTCCAGCATTAATGTTAATCCTCACGCCTCCCCGATGCTGCTCCGGGTTATCACCAGTACAAAAGCGAGACGCGGGGCTTAGCGATGAAGTGGTTCGCAGGGAGGCCGCGTGCGTTTCTGCTTTTCAAGGGTTTGAAGTGGGGTAGTTGCCTCAAATCAGCTCTCACAAACGCCCCGGATTAAGAGACGTTCGGTCGCAGTCTGGTGAGTGGGTGAGCAACGGTATCTGCGTTACACAAGGGGATTAAGCACAGAGATTAAGGCTTGTATGTTCACAAATGACTTCTGATTTCGGATGGCTTCATTCTTTATTATCACACAAGTTTCTGACAGCTGAAAAATCAGGCATTCGCTTGTGTAATTTCAGGCAAGAACAAGCACTGAAGCACTCAAAATTAAAATCCATTTTTCGGCTATTAGCCCTACTTATTAGATACCTTATTTTTCTGCACTAATTAGGCCAATTAAAATTTTCTTACTGTACTTCAAAGATGGGTTGCGATGCCTCTCTATGAAATGCTTAAGCAGCACAAAGCAAACTCACATTATTGCCACCAATTCTCCTCCGTGGCGGCAGCCAAGTCTGCACCCCGGGCGCCCGGTCCTGCGCTACCAGATCGTGCGGTTCAAGAAAGGCTTTCAAGGAAAGCACATTTCCTGACCTGGAGACACGTACCAACAAAGACAAGATGCAAATTTTACCAAATCTGCCTCGGAGCCACGCTTTTTCTTTTCCTCCTCCTCCCCGCACAGCATCCAAGAGCAGAGTGCGGAGGAAGGATGCGTCAGGCTGGCACATGCTCCCCCGGCACACGCCGCTCCGCAGGCACAGCCGAACTCACCGCGATGCTCGCCTGGCAAACACAGGCTCCGATAACCTTTCAGGTCCCGCTGACTGCCACAACGTCGGTCCTCAGCACTTAGTCACCCATCATCAGCACCGACGGAGTAAATCAAACCCGAGGCATGTGCCTGGGATTCTTCTCAGCTGTGCCATCTGTACGAGGTCACGGTAATTCCCACATGAGCACTTTCTTTTATCTAAACCCCAGGTTTTTAAGCAATTTTCGTCTCAAAAAAAAAATTTTTTTTAAATCCTCAAGCCCCTGCTTTTCTGCTGCAATTGAAACTAAGAAAAATATTCATTTTATTGGTTTACCAATAAAAAGTTAAAAAAAATAAAAAAGGAAAAAGGAAAGTCCACCCCCACTTTCTAAGATTCTTAGCCTCACTCCCGGTCCTGCCCTCACCCAGGCAGAGCTACGACAGGAATTGCTCAGCGCTGGCCCCTCTTGACACTTGAACACAGCAGGCTTCTTTTCAGCTGTAAGAATTTGAATGAAACGGGCAATTCAGCCAAGCCTACGCAGGCGGTTCACTGCAAGTTCATTTCAATGCAGCCCAACGGCTCTACCTGTCACTGAAACCAACCCAAATAAAACCACGGTGCTCCGCGTGGATTTTTGGCACCAGCCATGAGTGGATTTGGCACAGCCCCACAGGCATCATCCCCCCGACAAACAAGCCAGCAGATCTGGACTCTCATCCCCTGGGGCCAAGGATTTTGCAAGCTGAGCTGACCCTTTACAAACCCTTTACAACATGGAGCTGAAAGCGCCGTCCTCCCATATAAGCATCCTCTCTGCTGGAGGACCATGCCGTTGGGCTTTCTCATCACATGTGCTGAATCTCAGCCCAGAGCGCGTCGTTCTGGGCTGCCCCGCATTGTCTATCCCAGTTTATACCTGCACAAAGACAGCATCACACTGGGATAACTGGGAAGAGAGTGCTTTATGCCAGTGTGCATGATTACACCGGATCCCATCCCTGCAAAGCCTTGGATAAATACGTATACAGACATCTATGTGTACATACAAATACCTACACTCTGAGTGTTTCCTCTCCATCACGGAGGCTTCCCTGTCAGGTGTTCAGAGCAAGATGCTGAATGGGATAACTCCTCCCTACCAGGCTGATTGCCTTCAGCCAGGGGTAAAATCCTGCAGGATCTCACTACACGGGACACCCGGAGAAGCGATCCCACCAGCGGAGATCAGATTACGACGCCGTCGTTCAGATGTCTGAACTGCTTCACTTGAGATTTATCTGAATGTTGCGAACTCAGCGTTTTACCCAGAATATCCTGACATTATTTCCCTTAAAGGCCCAGTTCCTGGAGCTCGGGGAGAGTTTCAGTTTTCTTTCACAGTGACAGCTCAAAGAAAACTTGAAACCTAAATGCTCAAAAACCCTGAGATAAAACTTAAATAAGTAAATAAATAATCACTCCTAAATCTCAAACTCTATTATGCCTAAAACCTCACGGCTCCCAAACCATTTTCATGAGTTTTGTACCTCTGATATTCTTTTTTTCCCCCCTCATCTTGTTCTAGTGATCAGTGATGCCATTAGCCAGCCAGCTGGCTGGAAACAACTGAAAGATTGAGAAGGGGGTGTTGGGAAGAGGGAAAACCCCGGCAATCCAAGCTGGAGAGAGAAGCTCCAATTCATACGACTGAGTGGCATGAATACAAGTAACGCCTAACTAGTGAAATTTATCCTCCAGCAACCTCCCAATACTGAAAAGACTTCAACGAAACCCAGGGCTGAGCAGCCACAACAATGCTGGGGCCCACAGGGCATATTTAGGAGAGGAAATTAATAGAAGTAAATGCAAATAATCATCTCCCGAAAGAGCCCGAACCACCTCCAACAGCAACGCTTGCCTCGGCAGGCTCCGATTTCCATTTCTGGGGAGGGAGGCAGCTGGGAATTTCCCTCCTGCCGGCGGGGCTGGGTTCAGAGCACAGGAACCTCCCCGAGAAAAGTCCCAGGCTGGAGGTCACTTTGCTTGAAAAACTCTTTATTTAGCCAATGTGTATCCAAACCTGGACTCAGCTGCGGTCTCTCAGGGCTCTCTGGGGTTTCTTTCTCAGCATCCTGGCTGCTGTTGGTGCTCTGCTCCCCTCCTCGCTGTTTTTCCAGGAATGTGACTCCTCTCCCCTCTCTTCCCCTCCCCAGGACATCTGCCCGCTCCTGCCTTTAGTGATACCTCCTACTCCATGCAAACCCATTCTCTTTTTCCACAATTTACATCAACAGTGATGCTTTCCCCCAAAACACAATAAATAACAGAAGCTCAGAAAAATGGCCACGTGCTTCCCAGCACTGGCAATTGAACTGATCAAAAAAGACATTTGGAAACAAATATTGGTTCTGCTTCTGTCTCCATGAGGTTCTTTTTAACACATAAATCGAATAACTGTGGTTAGTCCAGCTATTTTGCACTAAAAAATGATGCTGCAGTTTTAAGATGAACCAGATTGTTCCATTGGGGAAAAAAACATCAAGTTATTGAGGAGGATAAAGAACATCCTCCACTCCCAATATCTCACAGGAGTTCAGGAGAGCTGAAACTCCAGCACCATGCCTTTATACTGAAGACAAGAAAAAACATCCACTCTGGTCTAAAGAAAGAAGAAATGCTCCAGGTGGAAAAACAGGATAAACAAACCTGATTAATCCCAGCTAAAGCATGTCGATCACCTGGGATGCTCAGCTTCTAAGTACCCACAGTGAAGACATTCCATCCCCCCACCTCCAGCTTTATGAAAATATTTTTAAAAAGCAGGAAAAAAAAGGCAGATATCCCATACATATTTATAGGAAATACATATATGTATATCCTTTTTTTTTTCCTGTCTGTATATATGACAAACAGTAAGGGGTCCTGGAAGACTAGTCACCAAATAGCTTATAGTAGAAACTCTGCAAGCTGGATAGTTCGAAATGGGACAAGGAACTTGAACTTGTGCACAACGAATGCTGGTCCCAGAAGGCAGTGTAGAGACCTAATTGTTCTTTTTCTTGCATTTGCTGCATTCATTTCCTAACACTTCACCCATGTTATTCTCCTTCCCATGTGTGTATTTGTTAGAGCCCTTCAACCACCATCAGTACTCCAACAAGGGAAACCTATTAAAAAAAAAAAACAACAAACCCCACAAGACAGAACAACTCTTCCTATTATGTCAGGTCACAAAAGATTCAGTTTCATATGATTTCTCCCTTCCTGAAAAAGGAAGAGCCCCTCCCGGAGCCTGTGTGCACCTGGGGCTGTTGACGGAGACCTGCAGCAATGCTCCGTCAGACCTGGCACACATACACGCTTGAGAGCAACGTTTACAGCCACAACAGAGAAGTCATTTCCAATTTTGGTTTTAGTGTACTTTTTACACTTTTAATCAACCGGTCAATACTTTCTAAATCTGTGTCTGTCCCTCAGGAACTTGCTTGGTAAGCCCTGCCAGTCCGGGTGGTTTCACTCAACTCCCTCTGTACAGTGCAGCCCTGCAGCAAACTCTGTGTTTTGCCCAATCTGGACTTATTTCTACTTTTCTCCTGATAGCAGCATGCACCTACCTTCCTGCTAAAGAGCCAACTGCTGCTAGGAATTTTACATATTATATAAGATACTTCAATTTTTCTGTAAAAAGCACACTACTCCAAATGACCACAGTGCCAACTCATTAAATTTGATCTTCTCTTTAACAGATTGCCACAGCTACCAACAAAATATCAGTTCTATTTCTTTTAAATGCTACCTCGCAAAGCAGACAAGAGTTTGAGATTCATCTTTTTGCCAGCTGAGGATTTCCAGGTTAAAACAACTTTCAGGGACCTTTTTTTACCTGCCAGACATCCCTCGTTATGTAAATGGCATGGAGGGGAAGAGTGTGGCTGAATACACCTGGACAACCGAGGATCTGCACACCCGGGAGAATTGCCATGGAGCACAACCTTGGCTTCCCAGGTGCAGAAGCTCAAATAATAAGAAACTGTTTTTTCCCCCCAATTGGGCTCCATAAGGGTTTTGACTCTGAGCCTGAAAACAAATTATTTTAATTCAGAGAGTTTAGCTTTACTGCTGTCACCTCCTCGCCACTGTGGTTTGGCCCTGTGCCCGCAACGTTTGATGCTTTTGTAAAAACCAAGCCAAGGTGCAGCACTAAGAAGCAGAAATATACAGTCTGGAGTGGGGCAGGCCTTCCGAGAATAAATGAGCCAGGCACTGAGGTTTGGAAGAGGATGGATTCTTATCTAATGACCAGCTGGTGGGGTTGGTGTCACCTTGGAGCCCACGATAACCCATCCCAGCAGTGGGGACAGGAACAGAGACCAGCACCACCATCTTCACCCCAGGCTGCCGGTCCCTGTGCGCTGGGGCTGAACACCCAGCCTGCAAGGAGACATTCTCGTCAGCATCTCCTTTGGAGACAGGGCTCTCAAGCTAACAACAAAAATACCCTTGACAGTCAGTCTGGAAATGACACCGAAAGGCAGCGCCTCTGCCAAAGAGAAAGCAACAGGGAAAGCTTTATATCATCCCAAGTCAACTGCTGAGGTCTCGAATAAATACCATCTGGAGCTCTCTTGCAGACCTGCTGCCTTTCCTTTCAGATGTAGGATCTACCTAACATACCACACAGCAGCTGCAAATCTGGGCAGACTTCCTGCAAGCCATGAAGCCGATCATCTTCACCTGCAGAAAATATTGGCTGCGTACAACACGCCGCGAGCAGGAGGAAGTATGTACAAATTAATTACTTGCCTGAGGCAACTTGATATTTTCCTTAACTAGGTCAAATAAACTGTAGCAAACCACTGTCTCCCTCTCCCCTTAAAAAAAATACCAAGTTGCAGGTTTAATGAACTGAGCTTCCTTCCAAAAATAGTTTTGCAGGTTGAGACTGCAGCCTCCCCTATCATATAAGATGTACACAGAAGAGAGAAAAAGAAGTCAGTGTTGAGCTTGTTGACATCCAACACGTACAGGACCAGCCTTCGATGTTTTTTAAGGACAAAGAACAGATACTGTTTTGATGCATTAGGAATAAGACCTTGGGATTTTCACCTTTAAGCCATCGGTGGTTCAGCGCCTGAAGCAGCTCTGGTGTTCCTGTTATCCAGTCTGAGGGTCCCAGCTGGAAGAATGTGAAAGCATGATTTCATCTGCCTTGATCCTGTGTCATCACTTACACTGGTGTTAACTGGGGATAAGGTGCTAGTAAATCACAGAGGAATCCCTGGCCCTCCTTTTGCACAGAAATACAAGAACCAACAGTCCCGGGCAGCGGAGGCATTGGTGTCTGCGCCATGCACAGTGTGGCTGGTATTCCCAACACAGATGATAACACCCCCTCTTTTCCCTGGAAGTGGAACACATCCTGGATAACACGTCATGTCCTGGATAACTTCACACTCACCTGTGGGATGTGCAGAGCTGCACCAGCCTTTGCACTTGAGCTCACACTCGCTCCATAAAGGAGAGGAGAATTTCTCTGACCTGGAACTCTTCCCCTGGTAGGCTGGAAAACCTATTGAGCAAGCTCCTGCAAGGCTTTCAACAACTCCTTATTCTCCATCTAGGGACTGGGAAAGTCCATTGGGGGACCTGGAACCATATAGGCAATCAACATGGAAATTCCTGAGTCAAAAGTGAAAGATGGCAGAAGAATTTTCATTCACCCATGAGACTCATGCCAAGAGTCAGACGTGGCAAGAGCATTGCATCTGAAAACTGACTCATGTTCCTCTATCCATGTTAAGACACCACTCATCTGCTCACAAGTCATCAGGAATCACTTACAAATGCACTTGTAATTACTTTGAAATTGTACTCCTTGGTTTTTGCTGACAGATTCTGCCCCAACCCGTAACACACCATCCAGGCACAGCACGGGTAGAGCCAAACACGGCTAAAACACACCTGGGTTACAGAGGAGTGCTTTTAAAGGAGGCAACATACATCTGAAATATCAGTTTGAGAGCTTGCTTAGGACTGCCAGGCATCCCAGCAAATAAAAACAGTGCAGCTCTGAATGGCTTTTTTTTTTGTGATGTTACAGTAAAAAGGTGAAAGTTCCTATTTGCTTCTGCTCACTGTTTCTTTGCAGCACAGGGGCCTCCACACAAGCCTAAAGAAAAACACACTCCACCCAGGTGGGCTTCCTGGAAAAAGTGTCGAATTTTGTAGTGAGGGATTTCTCTGAAATACTGTGATATTTTGAGCACATCAACTGGGCATCCTACGTGAGTTTGGTCAGCTCCCACAAACCATGAAACGTTGCACCAACAAGCAGAAAACTGAGATGAGCGGGGATTGTTCTCACTTTTCCAGTGGCTGCAGAGCTTGTTGTAATTTCTGCCGCCACACGGGTGTTGCTAACATCCCTACAGCGCATTTGGGGAGTGAAAAGGAACAGCAAGAAAGAAAGAACCCAGATGACCAGTAACACAAATCCAATTGATTTCTCAGAAAGAGCACCGCTGCTTCAGCGAACAGCTACTGTTCTGGCACACCAGTTCATCAAAATCAACAACTGCTTGGAATATCACTGGTGGCCTCCAAAGATCCTCTCCAAAACCACTACTGGTCTTCTTCCATCAGCGAAGACCACCTTAAGAGCATCTGCTCAGGCAGCTTATGCCATTTACAGTCGTACCAGGATAACACTTGGGTTTCAAGCACAGAATTTTGTCCCTCTTGAATAGCCAGTCACAATATTTTCAGCAACATGCTACTTTCTTGCAGCAATTTCTGATCTACTCGCAGATCCTCAAAACAACTTTTGTACAACTGCTGGGCCTTCAAGCTTTTGTCAAGCCTCAAGTCAAGCCACAGCTGTACACATAAAATTACGCTATGTTGTTTTTTTTCTTGAAAAGCACAAAAGTACCAAGATGTAAAAATATTTTTGAGGCAAATAAATCCTCTCCCCATTCCTGAAGACCACATCTCACCTTTGCTAATAGCTCCCACATTAAGTTCACCTTCAGCTCTAATAAGAAATATTTGTTAGAAAATTAAATAGGGATGAAAACAGGACCTTATAAAGAATTTTCTGCTTGCAGTGAGCTACAGGACTCAACACTGGAAAATGCTGCATTTTACAATGAAGTAAAAAGTGTCCTTTGAATGAACAGCTGCACTTCACATCTATGATTAATTTAAAAACAGCTGGGATGAAAAGTGGCTGCTTATCAAGAGCTAATAACTATGTTTCCCACTGATCTACAGAGTGCTCCTTCAGTGGGACAATCATACATATAAATACATCTAGATATATCGTACATATATGTATAATACATGGCATGTATTGGCTTTGCAAAATGGATTATTCCAAGGAAAAGCCTGTCCCCAGGAAGGGCTCTAAGTGAGCATCTAAGCAAGTCTTTAAATAAACAGCATTACAAGAAAATCCTTCTATCCCATACCAGCACCATCCAACCTGTGCAGGCTCCTGTAGCGTGCTGAAGCATCAGGCAGAGAGGGACGGAAGGTACTTGGGCATCCTCCCACCGCCTTCCAGAGCCAGACAGGCGATAAACCCCACGCTAGACAGGAAGAAATTAGGAGCAGAGGCTATAAGTGCAGTGGGAGTAAGGCAGAAGCAAAGAGGCAGAATACCAGGCAGCATTTCAGGCAAAATCCAGTGCTGCGCATCTCAGAGGATGGGGGGATTCCAGGGGTCCCTGACGCTTTACACCCCATATTTGGCATTGCAGTGGGTGGCTGAGCAGAGGGGTTCAGGGCTCTGCCCCAGGCTCAGCACAGCGGCCGAAGGGTTTCCTCCGTAACCTCATTATTACCTTACATTGCTCTACTCTTAACAGCTTAAGCCTCTTATCTTCCACATGCTCTGAGTCTATGCAAATAGCGCTAATAAAAGCAAAGGATTCTCATTACAGCACAAATCTCTTCTCAGAGCATGGCTGTGGCCTTTTTTTTCCTCTAAGCACCAGGAAACAGCCTGGGAAGACAAAGGAGCACAGCTTCAGAGGACAAAAAAAATGCAAAGACCAGCTAAGAGACAGCAAGTAGAGCCTTTTATTCACCTCCTCCACAGCCAGCAGCTCCATCCCTCTGAGGTCAAGTTCACGCAGAGAGGGATTTCCAGCAGCCACTAAACCTGCTGGGTATGCTCCAGCAAACACGTCCCGACTCCTATGATTTAACTTTCAGATCTGGACAAAAAAAAAAAAAAAAAAAANAAAAAAAAAAAAAAAAAAGAAAGAAATCAAGCAAAAGCAGACAATACCGTCTCGGTATCCTAAGTCCCAAAGGGCAAGCAGTCAAGGAATCCATTTCTCTCCCTGCAGTTCCCGCTACCAGCTGTGCATGGCAGCTACAAAACTTGTTATCCAACACGATGTTACCTCCGACACGTCAGCTCTGCATCTGCTTTCTGCAGGTCTAATGCTGGCCTTTAACCTGTGTGCTATCTCTGCACCTTTGATCAAGCATCTGGCGAGGCTGAAGGACAACTTGTATTCCAGTGCTGAGCAGATGGAGAAGAAAGAAATGTCCACCCACGGAAAGGGGAGGGGATTGGGAATCAAACTCTGAATTTCTCCCCAGTTGGGAACCAGGGGATGAAGCATCTGCTCTCAGTCTCCTCTTTTCCTGGGTAGGTGCCTGTAATGCCAGCGTCCCGGGGCATCCATACAGGAGACAGTACCTCTTAAAATGCAGAGATCTTCATCAAATAGAACCTCAGAGCAAGCCAAAATGTTATTTTTTCTCTTTTTTTACTAATTGGATACCTGCTACAAGAAATATCATCCCTCAAACTTTCGATTTGGATCTATTCTCCCAATATTTTCACAACTCCTGCCCTGAACTTTGCTACCTCACACAGGCAGTAATTCAAGAGCACACCTGCTAAGTTCAAACCCAGCCAGAGAGGGGGTTTACTCTACATTTAGCATGAGCAGCACAAGGCAGGAGGAAAAAAGGGCAGAGCAAACACAGAGAAACAAAACAAGCAGCCTACAAGTATCTGCTTTTATCCTGAAAGTGGTTTCAGTAACACCGAGATGTTTAATTGCTGGTTAATACAGCTTAGAAGACACAGCACTGCCTTTTTCCCAGGTTATCACAGGTTATCACTACACCGCATCCTGCAGCAGCTTCGGGGTCAGCCGTTCAGCACATTCCCTGCCCATCAATCAGCATTGTGATAATCAGATAATGACAGACTACAAATAACTATCTAAGCTGGCTTCCAGAAAAGTTCTGCACAGATTGAAAAGGACACAACAGCTCCTCGTCAATTAAAGAGGCCATCAGGGATTCGCGAGCTGTTGCACTGGTCCCTTCCCTCGTCGCCGCAGCCTGAAGCTTCGTGTGAGTTCTGGGAAGGACCAGGGCTCTGCCTGGCAGCACCCATGTCCCTCGGCTCAGGGGCTATGGGGAGATGGCAGCACACCAGGGACTCTGCCTCCGAGCACTGCTGAGACCTGCTCCCCCGCCACCAACCTGGGATGCTCAGGGCAGCCAGGATGAAAGCTCGCAAACACACGCAGAGCGCTTCAGCCTTTGCAGAGAGGAGTTCCAGGCTGACAGATAGCTTTGGCAAGTTGTAATGCAAAGTATTTCCTAATCCCCTGTTCATTTAAAGTAACCCTGTAGAAATCTCAAAATAAAGTGCTTGGCAATCACAAGACCAGCCCCAGTCCTGCAGTTTGACTGCCTGCAAGCGGCCAGCGGGATCGGTGGATCTGGGCAGAGCGTGGTCAGGTCAGCGTGTGAGTCTGGTGACTGCATTTGATCACAGAATCATTTCATTTTTCATTGAAAACAACAACATGCAGGCCAGTATCTGAGGAACACGCAAATGCCATCATACCAAAAAGAAATCTGCATTTTGCAGAGATTATTGCCTCTTTTTCCTCCCTCCCCACGATGTCAGTACCGTCAGGTGTCCCCATGTTCACGTGAAAGCTTCCAGAAAAACCACCCTCAGCTATTCTACACCCTACCTCAGATGCTAACAGCATGAGCATCCAAATATTCCTGTTAACACCAACTAGACTAATAAAGATCACACAAATATTTCAAAGTATGCCTTCATGCATATTCATCTTTTTCTGGATAACGTGTAGCACCAGCAAAGCAAAGCCCATGTCTAATCAGAAATGCTCTGTTTGAAAGCACCGAGCTGCCCTTCACACCACACCAGCCAGCATTTGCTCTCCTTCTTTTTCACCTCCCTTTCTTTTTTTTAAACACTGTGACTCTTCAAAGAGAATTTTCCACACTTTGGACACATGCTGTGTTTAAAGGCTTGGGGAGCCTTTTTAATTTGAAAAAGGCACCACTGAAAACAGAAACACTTGAAAGGAAAAGCACTCAGGAAATATTAATACGAAAGAGGTGGGATCCATGTGTTTTCCTTTGAAAAGTTCTAATATCTGAAAGCTCAAGCATACCTTGATGGACAACAGCAGGTCAGCCAGGATGTATATCATGACATTTCTGTTGGCCACAGGTTCTTTCTTCTTTATTTTTAAATAACTGTGCAGTGGTTTAGACTCTAGAGACTACTTACTATCTATACTTAAGAGGACTGTTTCAGCAACTGATTGTGCAGACTACAAATATGCAAGGATGTATTTAATTATCTGAAATTACAGGGTGGGGAGTTGCATTTTTTACCACATAGTTGTACATTTTCTCTTTTGAAAGATCTAAAGCCAGTTTACAGTGTAAGAAGAGTTGGGACCAGCCTTGTGTCAGTGAAGACGCTAGAGCAGAAGGGCGCAAGTATTTATTTAAAAAATCCACAAAACTATTAGCTTCAAAATTAAGTCTCTAAACAAGTCACAAGCATTCAGCTCAAAGCATGGGATGCAGCTGGTTGTGCTCATCTGAAAATTTTTTGAGTTAAAAACGCAAAATACCGTGGCAAAGTGGAATTAGGGTAAGTAGAGCACATCGTGACGAGACAGTGGCCAGAGCCTTGGGATCACAAGCTGGATTTTGCATCAGGTTCAACTTCATTGACTACAAACAACCAGGTGTTCTCCTTGGCTCCTTTGCTGCCCAGGTCAACCAAAACTTGGCACCTTTGCTGGCAACATGAGGCTGTTTCCCCCAAACCTCAATGCTTGGGAGATGTCTGGATGTCTCCTGCTCAGGGACCAGACCGAACCTCACGCTGCTCGCTTTGTGAGACACAGCAAGACGATAGAGCCGAGGCACAGCCCACGCGGGTGCTCCGCTGTATGTGTGCTCACCTGCTTTGAGGGAGAGTTGGGTGAGAAGGGCGGGGGAGGCCAGAATTAAAAGTCAGTTATTCACAATTTCCTTCCGGATTCAAAATGCTATTCCAGAGAACGACGGGTCACCCAGGACTTTCAAGGCTGAAATGCTTTTGTAACTCCAGTATCTCCCTACTGCCTTTCTCATGTATTTACATCCCAAAATGCTATTCCCAACATGTCAACAGTTTCTTACTATTGCTGAAACCACAAATTTATACCAGCTATTTTCTCAAATTTCTCCAGTGTCCTTCTAGACTAACACAAAACACCTACTGCCTGGTGAGTCTCGCTCAGAGGAACAATGAAGGATTCCCTCACCAGCATGCTGCAAAGGACAAATTCCACGTCTCACACTGCCTCAACAAGCCGCAATCATTCATATTGTCATCGGGAAACACGGCATGCCTTCGGCTTCCGAAATCATGCCGCGCTCTTTGTATTGCATCCCATTAGCTCCGAGATAATAAATAATGACAATGCACAGCACTGACATAACACTTCTATTCTTGGAGCACAAAACACTTTATGAACACATGCAAACATCATTAATGCAATTTTGCAAGTGGGGAAACTGCATGGAGAGCTTCAGCTGTTTTTTCCTAAAGTCCTACAGAGAGTACAGCGGTGGAAAGTNTTTGTATTGCATCCCATTAGCTCCGAGATAATAAATAATGACAATGCACAGCACTGACATAACACTTCTATTCTTGGAGCACAAAACACTTTATGAACACATGCAAACATCATTAATGCAATTTTGCAAGTGGGGAAACTGCATGGAGAGCTTCAGCTGTTTTTTCCTAAAGTCCTACAGAGAGTACAGCGGTGGAAAGGAAAGTTGTTCCTTCAACCCATCCCATGGTGTATTTAGGCGCAGAAAAGCCAACAGTGGAGCTCACTGCTCAGCTGAGGCTGGCTGGCTAGAAGGTGTGAAAGTTTCTCTCTCTCCCATATTTCATTTGCCACTTTGGATCCAGCCAAAGCCGGCAGCAGACGGGGTTTGAAAGCTCCTGTGCAAGCGTTCAATGCTTCTGAGAGCCATCATCCACAACATGAGCATCCAAACAAAACAAACCCGCCCAGCAGAGCTGCAGGGGCTGCGTTTCCTCCTCGTGAGCCCAGTCAACACTCCATCAACATGAAATATTAACGAGCAAAGGCGCATGAGAAGTATTCCACCAGTGTCCATACTCCCAGGGTCCATACCCAGCTGACTCCCCAGCCAAAATTTAAACTCTTTGCTTTCCAGCACTGAGATTCAAGCAGCATCCTCATGCAACAGCTCATCATGCAGCTAAATAATTAAACACTTTAACGTCACCAGATGTTTCTCCAGAAACACACCCAGGTGAGAAAAATGACGGACTAAGTCAAGAGGTCGTCTCCTCAATGCTTAGGACTGAGCTGAGCTCCCCCATCTCCACGGTGGAATGGAGAGTAACACCAAAGCAAACAAACTAGAAGAATATACAGGATTAAAGAGGAAATAATATTCCCAAAACCAAGTGGGATGTGTGATTTCTGGCAATGGGGACAGAGGGTATTTTGTTCTTTCTCCATGACAAATACCTAGATGCAAGCTGGTCTGTAGAAGAGCAGGAAAACTCACTGCGCACAGCGCTGGGAGTGAACTTACCGGGTATATCATGTGCTGGGCAAGTATTCACTTTTTGTTAATTCATAAAGAATACATAACACTGGAATACACATCGGCATGAAGCAGGTATTAATGCATTGGCCTTGACAGGAATACCCATGGCAATTTAAGCAAGCACATGGAAGAGTAATATAAAAAAAATACCCACGGAATTTAGGCAACCTGCACGGAAGAGAAAATAACCAAAGTCATGCAATAAATGTTGAGAGGAATAAAGTAAGATCTGTAAGGCAAAGCACACCCGCTAAAGCCCAGTTTGAATGAACAACACAGAACTGAAGAAGGGCTCTCCAGCGGTTGAGCAAGCAGCCTGGCTAGTAGCTTAAACAGTATAGGCTGCACAATTTATTTTTAAGCCAATAAAGAAAAACAAATCTGCTGCCCAAATAAACCAGAACACATTTATACACTTACAGCAGCAGCTCAAGCTGACAAAATTGGAGCTAAATATTAGGCACACGCAAACAACAACCCTCTGTTTCCTATCTCTTAGCCTCCCTGTGTTGGATGTTGAGATGAGGTGACATGGAGATGCCACCCCAGTCGCACCCCTGGGCTCTGCCCTGGCTCAGGGCCGGGCTGCATGACAAGGACCACGCCACCCACGGCTGCAGCCCAGCTCCTCGCAGCCTGCGTGGGGCAGGTTCTGAGCTGCAGTTCAGCACAGGGTCTTCTGAGACCACATCTGGAATACTGTGTCCAGTTCTGGGCCCCTCAGTTCAGAGGGACAGGGAACGGCTGGAGAGAGTCCAGCGCAGAGCCACGAAGATGATGAAGGAAATGGAGCATCTCCCTGATGAGGACAGGCTGAGGGAGCTGGGTCTCTTCAGCTTGGAAAAGAGGAGACTGAGGGGTGACCTCATCAATGTTTATAAATATGTGAAGGGTGAGTGTCAGGAGGATGGAGCCAGGCTCTTCTCTGGGACATCCAGTGACAGGACAAGGGGCAATGGGTTCAAGCTGGAACATAGGAGGTTCCACTTGAATATGAGAAAAAGCTTCACGGTGAGGGTGACAGAGCACTGGAACAGGCTGCCCAGAGAGGGTGTGGAGTCTCCTTCTCTGGAGACATTCAAAGCCCGCCTGGATGCGTTCCTGTGGGATCTGATCTGGGTGTTCCTGCTCTGGCAGGGGGACTGGACTGGATGATCTTTCAAGGTCCCTTCCAATCCCTAACATTGTGATTCCCACCGCGATGCACAGCAGCAGCATCGCAGAACAGGAGCTGGCCTTGGAGAGCTGCCTCCAGACAATCCGGCTCCTGAGATGGACACCTCCCCGTGCAAGCAGTGCTTCTCCACATCCCGCGAGGCACAGGGAAAAAACAGGGATGCAGCAATGATTACACGGGTTATTTTTTTCCCTATTAAATACTCTGTGATAAAGAAATTAAGTCTTTCCTAGACAAAATGTAACAGCTCAGTCTAATACCAAAGCACACCCATCCTCCACACGCTGACTTCACACAGACACCCACAAGCAGCCTATCACAATTCTATTTTATAGATTTGCAACAGTTGGGCAGAGTTTAATTAACCAACCTGAAGGAATATGCAATGAATAAAAACAAACTGCAAGAGCACGACTCCAGGGCAGGCTGGAAGGCTAGAGCCGCTGAGCTGGTGTGCAGCATCTGGCACCAAGACTTTACACAAAACTTTTAAAGGAGTGAAGCTTCAGCCAGCAAAGTTTCCTCAAAAAAAAAAAAAAAAAAGTCAGAAGCAGATTAAGAGAAGGCTCAGAAAGAACGGAATCTCTTGTGGAAAAAGCTATGCAGAAATGGAAAAATCTGATAAATGCTTGCTGTATCCTTGAACTTTATTTTCAGTGCTTTAGTGAAAGGGATATTTTCCAGCTTTAAGCAGCTTGCTGGTTTTATTACCTCTTAAGACTAATTTCTGTTCTGTCAAAATTTCTCTTAAAATGACAGGAATCTCTCCAACATTAGCGAAACTGCATTAAAGCTTCCCTTCTCACACAAGAAACTTGGTGTGTTTGGTTTTTTGGGTTTTAAGTACACTTCTTCCACATCTAGATTAAAAAAGAAATAACATCAACACAGAGTTTCCTTTATGTGCTAACACACCAGACATCCAAATGATGCAGAGACTACCTCCGTGGGTTCATTTCTTCTCCCAACAATGTTGGATACACACAGGTGGGTATTCCCTGATACAAAAAATCTTCCCAGTTACTGGGGGTTCGTACACAGGCATTTTTCAGGAAAGGACCTTAGCACAGCATGGTGGATAAAGCACTTCAGGGAGCTGTTATTTCTTCCTCCATCCTTCTACATCTCCATTACAGTGATGAATTATTTTACAAGGGAAAAATTTTTCCATCTTCTCTTGAGCAGTGGCAAGCAGGGCAGAGCTACCTCCAAAGTTTTTCGGTGGAAGAGGCCTCATCCCCACCCTCTCAGATTTACGCCGCCCTTCAGTGCTTCTGGTGTTTTGAAAGACCACAAGCAGGGAGGCAATTTCCAACACAGCTGGCTTTCAAGGACCCATTCCAAGACGGTGATTTTGTAGTTGGCACTGAGGACAGACACAGGGCGATGGGGTGATATTCCCTTTGCAGACTGACCTGCAGGAGACCTGCAAACTCTCCTTTGCATCAGCTGGAGCTTTTTGCCTTGTCCTGCTACTGGTTTCAGACAGAGAATATTTAAATAATCCATTTTTTTTTGTGAAAAACACAAGGACTTCAGTCTTTTTCAATCTCTATGGAAGGAGCCACCCAACAGGAGTGAACCCAGTGTGTGAAGAGGCCTTTTCTCCTACCTACCCTCCCGAGAAACGCAATGATATGTCACGGGGACTGCTGGGGATTCCTGGTATTTTGCAAACAGAAGGTGCATGAATTCTGCAAAGGGCAAGTCCTTCAAAGTTGTTTCCTCCCCACCCAGCTCTATTTCAAGCTCCACCTGGTGGACCCAGAGCCAGCTGTTCCTTGAGCTGGGATTTCTGCAGACCTGGTGACTTTTCTATAGTAGAGAATTTGGGATAAACAGCATACAAAAGTCTGCTCTCAGAAGACTAACAACAGAAGAGTTCATGGCTTCTCCCCTTCTCCCCATCTGCTACAAAAAGAACGGGGAAAGGGTGAGAGCTCGAAATAGCAATTCTTGACCTCCAGGCTCTCAGTCCCACTGGAAAAGAGAAGCAGAGTGGCTGCAGCCTGGCAGCCCCCAAGGGCTGAGTGCATAAATGTTTGCAAGGGCTGCGGCAGCACCATTGGAGCCGTCTTCTCCTACGGCTTCTCTGCAGGCTGGTGGCAAGGCGGGAGGCTCTGCAGTGCCACGAAAGGGCACCTGCTGATGGCTGCGGTCACCTCCTGTGCCTTAGAAACTCAGTACGGAAATGCAAGACTGAAGATGGGACAATACCACAAACATCTGCAGGGCTGACTGCTAGATTTTTTTTTCTTAAGAAAACTAGGGAACTATGGAAAAGTACTGCATTTTTATTTGGCAAGGAATTGTTTTTATTGTCTAGCAAGACACAGAAAAGTTCTCCCACCAGCTTGCACAGAAATCTCCAGAGAGATCATTTAAACTCTTATAAAGAGGTTTGTAAGAGCAAGCATATGATAGGATGAAGCACACATGCAAGGGCTGTCACTTTTATATTCAGAAAATGCCACTTAAGGAGATAAGAAAACTTACTGTGGGGACATCTTAGTAACAATCCCCACCATATGCAAGTCCAGTAGTTTCAATATAATTAAAACATCAGAGCTGCAGCATAACTGTTTAAGAAAAAAGTGTCTTTTAAATTGCTCATAAGATCTAGAAAACCTTCTATGTAGTCATTCGTTTGTCAGAGTAGGCTTCATCCTGCACTAATTCATTAACACATCTAAATTACACAACATGTCATTTATATACCAGGTATCCTGGTACATAAATTCAGGCATTCCGATGGCAAATAGCTTCCACTATATTCATGACCACTGCATCTCTAAATCCACCGTGGCTGTGCTTGAACTAAGGACAGCAGTTCTAACACCAGGAAGATAAAAGCCTTGCTGCTGGATGGGTTGGGAACAACTTCCTAGAGCTCTTCTCTTCCTCTGACCCTCGCCTCTTCCCCAGTTCTGGACCACACTATCATGGCAAAGTATTTAGCCTGAGTGACAACTCATTAATGCTTTTTCCTCCGAATACACCACATTTAATGGAGAAAAGCTGTTATGTAGTGAAAGAAATTCCTTTAAAAGGACGGGCCGGCTGAACCTGAGTAATCAGCTCATCAGCAGACTCTCCAGTGGTGCATTTGTTTTTACTTTTCAAGGTATGCAACTTTTCAGGAGATACTAAAAATAAACCTAGAGCAGAAAAATAAATCACTAAGTTCTAAGTCAGCACTTTCTAAGATGAAGAGAGCACTGACTCAACTCTCGTAGTACCCAGAGACCTGAGGATATTCAGACGGCACAGAGATCCCAGAGCAACGCCAAGGCACGGAGTCAGGAATTACACAGCAGGCAGCGGTATCCTCATAAAATCAAGCTGCATCAAGCAAATTAAGACACCTCAGGTAACACATCTCTCTCCCTTCCCAGTTCTTTATGCAAAATCCAAAAGATTAGCTTGAGCTTGTTGTGACAATCCACTTTTCCAAAAAAGTCAATACATAAATTCAAGGTATTTACTGCATTTGTTCTTTAAATGATGTACTTTGATCTCCACCCTGATAACAAGCAAGTAATTGAGGCTAGCCTAAAGCACAGTGGCAGCCTGCTATTCTGTAGCACGGCACAAAGCCAGCAGCTCCATGTATTTGGCATTCCTGCATCCCTTGCTATTTAATAGGGAATATAACATGACTCCTACAGGTTGGGGAGTCCAGAAGGGAGAGACTCCACTGCCCTGACTCGTGGATCCAGCACGCAGCTCTCCCAAACTCTGCATCTTTTCTTATTTTTCTAAAAAAGCAGTCCTCACTCAATGCAATAGTTTTTTTAAAAACACAACTTGTTAAAACGCAAAGAAGCTGAGCTCAGCTTTTAAGTTCAACACCCCTTGCAGCACTAGCAACAAGGATGGCATAGAGAGGGCACATCCCTGCAGAGACCCCAGGACCACCTGGGACATGAGCATCACCATGGCTGGCTGGAGGAGGAGCATGGCCTGTCCAGCAGGCAGAAGCTCCTGGATGTCAGGAGCAGCCTTCACAGACCAGGAGCTGGAAGGGAACTCAATGTTACTCCTAAAGGAGAAGAAAAAAAAAAAAGCCACCAAATCACAAGCCTAAACCATTGACTCTGTAAGCTCTCTGGGACAGAGAAGGCGTACACTGCTCATGAGCTTTGCCAAATTTTGGGGGTAAGCAAAGAACTGAACAAAGCTCCCCAAAACTGCAGTCCCATCTCCCACCCAGCCAGCCAGGAGGAGTATCTCAAATTAGGAGCATCCATAGCTCACAATTAAAAACTGGCCACCTACCATCATTTAGCAGTTCATAGTCAGTATTTCATGAATTGTGACCAGAACCATCAGGCACAACTTAGTTGTTGCAGCCAGGGACAAGGAAGCAAAACCCACACAGCCCTCTTCCGAAGTTCAGAGACAAATGTGTTTGCTCCTCTCCTCTCCTCCCAGCTGAAAGACCACGGTTCTGCAGAGCTGCCTGTTGAAGAGCAAGGTGTGACAGATAAAAAGCCTGTCTGAGACCGAGCTTTGCTGAGAAAAACTCCAAAATCATCACATCTTGGTTAAGTACGTCTCTACAGAAAAGCAGCCTCCTCTTCCAAATAATCTAACAGCACTTGTGGGGACTGCACACCCCAAGATACTCACACGGTAGTCACTGGTCTGCATTCTGACTAGCTCTGAAGTCATCCATAATTGTTTCTATTTGATGCGTGTTTGATAATTTGTACAACAAATTTGGCAAGTCCTAAATTCAACTCCATCATTATAAATTCTCTACTGTGCTTTATGCAGGACTAGGAACCCTAAGACAAGACCGTCTCTCATTATGATGATGTAGATATGCCCTTAATCTCCTCTTGGTAAGGAAATTGCTCTGTTCTCATCACTTTAATAGCTGGTCGTCACATTTATCCTAATTTGAATTCATCTTCCTGACCCCGGGGAACCAGAACTTTGTACAAAAGCAGCTGAGATCCTCCAGTGCTGCTTCTCCCATCACAATCCTCCCTTCCATCCATGAAGGCACCTAATGTGCTGTCCACATATTTCCTCAGAGTCTTCCTCATGCTTGCTCCAATATCAATGTAACAGACCTCAGCCCACAGCTGATCTCCAGGGGACTCCTTCTACAGTCTTCACCTTGCTAATTCTCCGTGATCTAATCTCCATTCTCTGGTGTGTAATTCTCCATGTGACACTGTGTCAACCACTTGCAGAAATCCGGATAGTTGAGACCCAAAGCTCTTCTCTTGTCTGCAAAATCAGCACTCTCACTGCGCAACTGGGATAACCCCGTTTCATCTCGTGTTTAATTATGTAATAAAGATAATAATCTGAGAGACATCACTTAGACTTTCACCTTAGCAGTAAACTGTGATGCAATTTGGTTGACTCTGCTGATGGTCTTAAGACAGCCAGTGGATAGATAACAATGATAAACGTGAAAACCTCAGACATGTTCCAATCGTCACTTTTTCCTTACAGCTTGATGGCCAAATGCAAACTTTTAGGGAAAAGACAGCCAATGAAGAAGATTCTAAGAAATATGGCTGGGGAAGGGGCAGGAGATAATGGGACGTCTCACATCCCATATTAAAACCGTGCAGGAAATATAGGAAAGATAGGATCCCGTATGTTTTTAATACAACTCCCAGTCTGAAATACAGGAAATCTCACGTTACACGGATGTCTAGCAACCCTACCTCGTGGAACACCGTGAGAGCTGGATCAGAGCCTGAATTCCTCCTCTGCTTCCAGCTGATATTACACACATTGAGAGCACACTGGTCAGATCTCAGAGGGTACCGATGCTCAAGCCCCAGCTTGAAAATTGTGGATAAGATCTACTGCAGTCCCGCATCCCTTCAAGTTGCATCTAATACTATATTAAGGCTCCAGGCAGGAGGAGGCTCCCAGGCTCATATAACATGTCGGGGAAGCTCTCTAATAGTCCAGCAACTGAGGAGAGGAAAAATGTGGCAACAAACTCCAGGCCAGGCCACGCCAAGCGCCTCCTTAGAGCCTCAAGCAGGTACTTCACAATAACAGGAACCGGCATGTTGAGAAAGGACAGGGAGTGTCATGCTGCCCAAACAGGGGATCTCTTCCAGCTGGCTGCTTAAACCACCCTGCTCGAGTCCTTGATGCTGCGTGCGAATGCTCCTGGCCATTTCATCAACCTCCTTCGCTTGCACTGAACAAAAGAACATTAGCACAGCACGATGACATCATATCCAGGTGATGCATCTGCCCACGGTTACCTCTGGTGAGGTTACTGGAGTCCCACTGGAGAGGTTTGTTCTGCTGGGATATCGGAGCTGTCTGGGCAAGCTGACGGTAGCTTGATCTTTACTGCACATCCCTCTCTGTGTTTTCTTAGGATTCCTGCTTTTAGCAAGTGCAGTAGAGGGATGTTTTCACAAGGCCAGGAAAGCATATGATTAAAAGAAGAAAAAGTCTCTGATCTCTGAGCAGAATGTTTGGCATTGCTTGCTCTTGTAAATTATTATAAAATTATTATTAAACTATTATTATTATAAGCTGAAAGAGGGTAGATTTAGACTAGACATTAGGAAGAAATTTTTGACTGTGAGGGTGGTGAGGCAGTGGCCCAGGTTGCCCAGAGAAGCTGTGGATGCCCCATCCCTGGAGGGGTTCAAGGCCAGGCTGGATGAGGCTTTGGGCAACCTGGGCTAGTGGGAGGTGTCCCTGCCCATGGCAGGGGGGTGGAACTTGACAATCTTTAACGTCCTTTCAAACCCAAACCCTTCTATGCTTCAGCCTAGCACTGAGTCCCTCATGGCACACAGAGCTGCTCACAACCACTTCAGCAAACTGGTCTGCTAGAAGGCTGCACAGATTTAGGACACTAAGAGATGTTAATATGATTTGGAAACAAATACGGCTGTTACAGATGTGGGCAGCTTCACGAGGAAGGAGGACAGTGATACTCTCAGTGTAAAGTCCTGCACGTGTGGTGGCAGCCATGGCTGGCCTGCCACTCCAGACAGTGCACCACAGACTGGGACCACACACTGCCCATCCGCCCTGCGAGATCCTGAAATGCAGGTGGGGAAGGGAGGGTGAAGGTGGGCTTTCCTGGTGCCTGCAAGTCTCTACCACAAAAGGATCAGAATTAGTCACTGTTGGGATAAAGAGCGAGTAGGAGTCAAGGTGAAAGCCGCTCATGAGCTGCTCTTCTTACACCTACAGGACAGGTTCATAGCTCTCTGACTGAGAAAATATAAAGCAAATGCATAGAAGATATTTAAAATAGAGCTACTTCCCCTTTCTGAGACCTTTCAGGAAACAAGATATGAACTGAACTTCAAGAACACGAGCTTCCTCAAAGGGAAACAGGAGGGACCTTCAGAGCAGGCTCTGAGGGCAGCCTCTGGGCCAAACCCTTTCATCAGGGATGCCCTTTACTCCAACCAACTGAATTTCCTAGTGGCCAGCAGGCATTAAAAAGAAAAGCCAACACTGCTAAAGGCCCTTTCTCACAGCTGCAGCCATACGGAAGAGCTCAGGCTTGCCCTGCACCTCGGAGGCCCAGATGTGCCGAGAGCTGGACAATAAGGACATCCAGACTGGTGCCATCTCAGCAGACGCTGCCAACAGAAAGAAGCCAGTCCCACATGTAGAGGGATAAATGCTCATCACTGAAATGAAAGACACATGCAATCACTAAACCCCCCACTTCCCAGCAGTGTGCACAGCACACGAAAAGCAGTCATCACAAACAGATCTGGCTTTGAGTTACCCCAGTGCGAGCTAAGGGCCAGCCTACGGCAGTCAGTTTAGTTTCTCAGGAGTTACCCCAACAAAAGAGAGCAGGATTTGTGCTGTGCCCCCCCCAGCACCCAACAGAAAGGAGCCGCAGAGCCAGGGCTGCCCTGCCCAGCAGGTCCGACCACAGGCACTGCTCAGGCAGGGGTGGAATGCTGCCAGCGGAAAGCAAGAGACAGAAGGGGAGAAGCAGCAGCAAGTTGCAGTGATCCAACAGCAATTCTGGGGAAAAGACACCTGAACCCAGCAAGCCTTGAGGGGAATTCTTATCAGCATGGGGAGGCATGCCCCCGTACCCCTCTCCTATGCTTAGCAGCCAAGAAAAACATTAGCTGTGAAAACAGACACTGTGACAGTCACACCTGCGAGCTCTCCTCGGCACAACCCAGCTCTTTCCAGGGAGCCCTGCCAGCCGCCTGGCCCATCCCACCACTGAATCCCAGGCTCAGCTCTCCTCCCTGATGCCTCTGAAGAGCTTGGCCCTGGAGAAGATTGTCCTCCAGGAGTCTGCAGCCTCTCAAAAACCTCAAGCCTCTCTAAGCAGTAATTTTCACCAATTACAGCTGTGCTACTCAGTCCCTTTGCTACCAAGAAACCATCAACACCTCCTCCTCAGTGCTCTCCCTGAGCCATCCTGCCTGCAGAGCCCCCCGTGAGCTCTCCCCCTCGTGCCGTGTCACGCAGACATCCCGTGGCCATGGGGTTCCTTGTCCTCTCTCTCCCCAGCCTTACTGTTCCTCTTGTTTCCAACCCTGCCATTTGACATCACCTTGAAGAAACTTCTCTGTTCTTGGCAGATCGACCTTTTACCCCATACAAATCCATCTTTCACCATACCAGCCATTTCATCACTTGATGATGACCAAAAGTTATTTTGACTAGAACCAAAATGAGCCAATACCTCCGAACAACCCCTGTGCCCTCCAGGTAGGTTATCTCAGCTTTATCAACTTTTTGTGTTGAAACAACACTGTCAGCAAATCCTATCTATGATTTTCAAGCCAGCAAAGCTTCTTCAATGACTCAGACACTTATTTTTCAGGTGATAAACCCTGAGCATCTATGCACCTCTTCCCCGCATCCACATCCTGCAAACTGGAGTGCCCATTGCAAGTGACGGCAAATCCACACCTAGCTACCACCACAAACAGAAATATTAAGCCCTGCTGTTCTAATGCATAGCTGAGTTGGCTGCTGATGCTCAGAGACCTCTGTAGAGAAGATGTGCAGAACTGCATCCTCCGAACTCCACATCCGCCCAGTGCCCCGCTGTGCACGCCCCGGCTGCATCGGTGTTACAAAAAGGAGTCGCTTCTTCTCCTCTCGGTTTTTCTACTCTTCAAAGAAACCTTAGTCATTTTTGCAGTCACCTGATGAACTGAGAGTGAAACTCCTGTATCAGGCAGGTTTCAAGGTCTCTAAGCACCAGACAGGGTCTGGCTCTGGGGTGAGGAAAGCAAAATCAAGAGAATTTCCCACCCATTCAAGCTATCCATAACTCTCCTATTAGCGCTTTTAGGCTTAATGGCAAAGGAGGGGGAAGAAAGTAAAAATGAGACACAGGCAGCGAGGCAGCCCTGCAGAGGCAGGGAGCAGCCGGCACCCACCGCTGCTGCTGCACGACAGACCCAGGACCAAGAGAAACCCAAAGGCAGCAGTGCTGCCCATCACAGCCAGCGGTGCCGTTTGCAGGCACAGAGCCAGGCAAGGGGCTCTGTGGAGCAAAGCGGGGAGTGAAAGGAGGAAGGAGAGAGAGAAAAACAAAAAAACTAACCCCCCCTCCAAACAACCCTGCGCTGAAACTTAATAAAGAGCAGCAGTCTGCATGCACCTTCCATAGAAACCCCTCTTTATTACTGCTGGGCAACTGTATTTTTATCCTGCGGCTTTCTGTTTTTGCAGACACATTCCACCACGAAACCAGAGACAATACGCACTACTGAGCAGCAGAGTTTATTTTAAGGGATGTAACATTTTCCTGAGAGGATGCTCTATTTGCATCTGCTGCAGGAAGCAGTAAAATGGCAGGTGTGTTTCCATGTAACCCCAAGACAGAAAACAAAATGCACAATGCAAAGCAAATGCTTTTGTCTTGCAAATCTCTGCTGGGTGCACTGAAAAATAAAAAGAAAAAAAAATTGAGAGAGAGGGAGAGGGGTTTTCCCCAGGGCCTGTTTTCTAGCTTATTAGTCCTGCAGATGCTCAAGACCTACTTTGCCAGGAAGGAGATTCATGCCCACCGGCAGAAGGTAGCAGTCGCAGTCTGCAGGCGTAACCGCTGCTCCCCATTTGCATGCATGTAAAACTTGTAATTGCTGCCCTACATGCTGTACCTTGCAGGAAGTGCGTGCTCCTTCCAGAAGCACCCTTCAGCACCCAGCTTTTGGTGAGGCCTCGCGCCGGAGCACACACTCAGGGTAATTTGGAGGACAGAGCAAGTAATTGTATTTAAAAAAGAAAAAATAATATATATCTCCCTACTTGCTTTGAATGCAGCTTCTTTAAGCCACAACGACTTTTTCAGTGCCCCACGTCAATCTGACTTGCCCTTGCAACAATCCCGTTGCGGTTATTTCCTCTGAACAGCTCGTACCTCCAGCACACAAATACAGTGAACTTTCTGGATGTTACAGAAAGACAGTAAAGATTTTTTGCTCTCCTTTGTTCCAGCCTTATACTTTGTGAAAAAAAAGGGGTTTTTTATACTTTGCATTAAATTTTTATATATATTTATATATAAAATATATAGACATATATATACACACAAAGTATAAAAATACCAGCTTGTTATGGCAGGTTATTACCTCATTTTGCAAAGACAAATAAGAAAAAGTGTGATATGATAGAAAATAACACTTGAAAACAGCATTAAGTATTTAAAAGGCGCTTTTTTTTTTAAAAAAAGTGTACTTATTCTACTGGCAATCAGCATCACAAGAGCAGAAGCCAAGAGCTTAGTAAGACACCAGGAGCACTATAGCATTTGCAAGAACAAGCAGCAGTATTGAGAGTTGTATTATATAGGATGGTGTGCCACAAAGGATGAAAAAGCAAGGCATTAGCTGCTTGTGGGCTTAGAAGAAAGTTGCCCAGAAAATATAATAGTTTCCTATGGAACATTGGTATTTAAATAAAAATGCAAGTTAAAAGCTTATTTATGAGCACAGTAACATAAAGTGCAAAAAGGGCAAAATCTTTTACTCAGAAGATACTGTTTTCAGGAAATTGAACTATTTTTGATTATTTTTCTATTCTCTAGATAGATTTTCTGAGCTAACCTATGGGTCTTGTTGCTGTTTTCATTTCAATTTTTCTTGCTGCAGAGGACAATACTCCTCCACCTACTCCATCCTTCAATACAGTCATCTTTTCCCTAAGTGTCCTACTATTTGTTACTTGCAACCCTTTCCTGTTTTGCTTTTCTGCCCGTTATGGCTCATGATTTAAGTTTCATTTCATGGGAGTGAGGAGTTTTCCGTGACCACACGCCTGGATGGGCTGCAAAGCCGTGGGTCTGATCTGGCCTCTGGGCAGCACTGCCCTGTAAACCCTAAGAAAACAATAATGTCTGTGCATAATTCAGAAGAGCGTAACTCCTCTGAAAACTTAAAAATAAATATTCTGCTTTAACAGTTTTTACATGCATACCACAAAGATGGGCAAAACCACTGGTATGAAAGGGTTTAGGAAACATCTCTGAAAAGTCTGCTGCTGCCGCCAGGGTGCCGTGGCCAGCACACAGAGACACTAAACCCCACGGGACATACCCAACTCGCCACCTACAAACCATCCCCTGAAGCTCATTGCCACCACCAACAGGAACTAGATGTCCTCTCACACCCCAGCTCCATCCGTGCTGCACCCACACAGGCTCCAGCCGCCTGCCTGGGACTAACCACAGGGTGCCTCCTCCTAATTAACGAGATGAGCAGAGAGATCATCTCCAAGGCTCAATTCACAACCAAAGGAAAAGGGGACCCAGCTGCATGCTCAGGGATTCTCTGATTTGTTTTCACAAAGCACGGGGACAGGGACAACATTCACACAACCATCCGTGCAGCCTTACAGCGGAGATGATACAGCCGAGCTTCAGCAACGTAAATCCTCCTTAGGAGGGAGGCTGTCTCATAGTGAAGTCACCCAGCGGAGGCGAGAGCTTCGTTTGCTAAACTCGCTTAATTGCTCACACGACGGGAGGGATGCAAGCACCGCACATGGGTATGGGAAGCTGTAAAGGAAAGGGCTGGTGAACACAGCACTGCCCAGGGTTCAATCTGCTTACCGGAAAATTAGAGAGAGAGGAGGGCAGCTCCTCCGGTATTGTATTACTGACAAATAATGTCACTCTGCCCTGCATTACACAGTCAATAATTAAAAGATTGTGGGTACCTCCCTAAGGAAAGCATGGAAAGACGGAAGCTGGTGGAAGACAAGCTTCTCAAAAAAGAGAAGAGTATCATTTTATTTCATGTATATCCTACAACAGTTTTCTGTTGCAGAACAGCAGAGAGCCCAGATATTAAATTCCTATTATAGGGACTAACAGCAGAAATAAAGGGGCAGCTCATGCCCTCTGTGGAAAGGTTAAGAGGATCTTTGGGTTAAAAAAGCCTAGTTGCAAATCTGGGGTGCAAGTGCAGTGCCCTGCTGCGCAGCCCCCCCGCGGTACCAGCGTTTCACATTGACACCCCAGTCCCCCAGCTGTAAAATGGACATAATCCTTCTCACTCTGTCCCCACAAGAATATGGGGGGGTTCTGAGGGGTTCTGTGTATAAGCAGACAAGATGACACAGAAAACCCATCTCTGTTCTCCAGTGACCCCTGCGCCAAGTCTCCTTCAGGGCTGGGAGAAGCAAAAGCAGACTCTGCAAGATGCCCCACCTTGTAAAACAGTGACATTATTTTAGCAGCAAATAATACCTATTCCCTTTGCCTCACATTTTTTCATTCTTGGTGAGGTTTTCTGGACTCACTAAAACACAGAAGCTTTTTCTAACTTGGAGCTGAGTGACCAGCAACCCTCTTAAGACTTTCCCCGTCACGTTGACAGCACCAATACACTTCCTTAGCACCAGCAGCGCTTTTCAATGACATGACAAATTTTACCTTGCACTGCCACTCAAGACATAAGTGGCAACGGCTGGCTGCCTGCGAGAGACTCCAACAACTCTCAGTGCTCATGGGGCTCTGCTTCCCATTGCGTCCTCAAATCCCACCTCTGGTGAACAGGACAGCGAGCTCTGGCAGCGCCACTCAAGAGACATTGGTTGAAGAAAGCAAAGACCAGAGCTGCAAAGATGATACGAGGTATGCAAGGTGCAGGAGCAACTCAAGCCTCCTCAATCTCTCAATTAGAGGAGTTCATCATTGCAGCTTCATGCAACAGGCTCACAGCTGGGTAGCTGCCCTCCCTGCCTGCCTAATCATCTTCCTGATGCCACTTGCCTGTGTCCTTGCCTGCCCTAACCAGTTCCCAGGACGTTTTTTTGGCCCCCATGCTGCCAAATGCATCGCTCAGCAGGGTTGCTGGTCCGGCTTTTGCAGTATGCATGGGCCACATATTCCTCTTTGGCCAAAATTTGCAGTTCTTCTAAATCCTCCCTGGCTCAGAGCCTGCAGATCCAAGTCAGCTCCAGCCGCTTGAGCTACCCTGTGGCTGTGTGACTCGCTGCAAGGGTGGCAATGGATGGACTGCACTGACAGCAAAGAAAGATGAATGAGAGGAGCTGGGTGGGCTTGGAGCCTTCTCTGCGAAGTGCTACAGTCCAGCCCAGCTGAAAAGCAACAGGAGCATCCCACGGGCAAAGGACAGCATCCACAGGATGGCCCCAGCCCTGCAACCAGCATCACTGCTGACACACCATGCTGCCTAGTATAAAAGCATGGATTTTAACATGAAGTTTCTTGGTTTGGGTTTGTCCATACCTCAATGGAGCCGAGGCTCATGTGAGTGCTTTCAACACAGACAAGAACCTGGAGTGGAGCAGGAATTGGAAGGCAACCGAGCCATGTTCACATGCCACCAGCTACATCCCCCCATCATCATCGCAAAAACAGAAATGGAGGATCAGGCTCACGGAGGTGATAAGGCGCTTACCCACCAGCTCAACTTATCCTGAAGGCAGTGACAAATCCCCAGAGAAGGTGAAACAGGGCTGTACCCAACCATCATCCATTCCTATACACCCTACAGGAGGAGGAAAATTCTTCCCTGATGCTCACAGCAAGTCATTAAACCTCACCGATGAGCAGCTGAATCTCCATTTTGCAACCCAAACTGCATCGCGGGGAAGTGCCTGAGACCAGAGTTGATTTAGTACCAGCAGGACCATCATCCTCCCCACCACTGGCAGTGCATCTCCCATCTCATCTTTTCCTGCGCTGCATCCCTCATGCTGGCTGAGCTATTTCCTTTCACTAACTTTAAATGCACTGCCCATTAGTGACAAAGTGACCTCTTGGTCCCAGTTTTATGACACAGCATAAAGAGGAGATGCAGCCAGTTTCCCTTAAGACTTCAAATATTCATATACTCCCCAAGTCTACTCCTTTCCAGAGTAGGTAATGTTCTTTCCCCTGACATCAAATGCAAATGGAGCGATTTTGCTCTTTGAAGTTATCAGCTGTAATCTTTTTTGTCCTTACGTCCAAGCACTTTTAAAAATAATTTATATTAATTGTTCCCACTGCAATTTGGTTCACACACCAACCTCCCTGCATAAAAAAAAAAAAAACACTCCACCTAAATTCCTGACATGCCCAAACCTTCCGTTAATTTGCGCCCACTCGTTCTCGTGCTCATCTCTGGCCCGGTAACGTTGGGCATTTGTTAGCTCTGCTAATTCCCCACATCCAAACACCAACGAGCCTAGTCCCCACTTTTGAGACTGTTTTTGACAACCCTTCTGGTACATTAGCTATACGTATTTGGCCTCATAAAACCTTGGCCAGCCATAAGATGCACAATTCTCCTCCGTATAGAGAGAAGGACACCTTTGCAGCCCCAATGCAGCACTGAGTTTTGTTTACCTTCAAAAAATATATATATTATGGGGTCACAAACAGGCACCCCAGAGAACCTGTGATGCTGTGACCCATACGAGGACCTGGAGATACATCATGGGGAAATATTTGTCCCCAAGACTGACATGGCACCATCCCCTGCCAGGAGGAACTTTACCGAGTACAATGCACAGCTCTGTTGCAGCATCAGCAGTTTCTGCATGAAGTTGCATTTGGGCTGCAAACAGCCTTTGGCAAAGCTGTCAGCAAGAGCAGGAAGGAGAGAAGGGACGCATCCTGCCAAGGTGACTGGGGTATAGAGACACGGGTGTCTTCAGCCCAGACCACCCACTACCTCTCCAGGACACCCTACTGTTGCTCCTGGCACAGACCACACAACTACCCAGGTTTTCACACAGAGAAAAAGGAGCTTAAGCCAATATTGGAAACCTCCTGCCCTCACATTTCACTGCTCTGCACAGATGCCTGCATTCAGTGCCCAGGCAGGTGCAAAGCCCTCAGCTCCACACCTCACACGTTTCTTTTGAACACACACATGCACACACACTTCTCTGCACGCACAGGGACAACACTTCTCAGCTTTCTAAGAAGTCTGGAAGAAAACCCCGAGCTGCTGACTAAGTCCCCAGACGAGCGAGGCTGAGGAGTTTCAGCAAGTCACTGCGAGCTGAAAAGGCTCATTAATCCTCACCCAGATCGACCGACATTACAAATCCTTTGCTGCTACAAACGCTGTACATTTTATCAGCCTCTGCAGCTCACCATATTCACCAATTAAACCCATTAAATAACACGGATCTTTTATTTACTGGAGCCTCCTTCCCCACACATCGCTCCTTTCTTCAACAGCAATAACTCGCCAAACGCCTATCCATGCTACATGGGGCTGGGGATGTCGCATCCACCACCGACAGCTCTTCACACAGCAGTGCAACCCACGGGATGCCAGCATTGGCCTTGAATCAGAAAAACATTTAGGAACATGATTAAGTACAACATCATTATCCAGGACAGCAATTAAACACATACTTACAGGCCAGCACATGCTTAAATGCTGTCCTGGATGGCGATGCTTTCGGAAATCAGGGCCCCTTCCAAGGAAGATGCAGCTGCTGGGGTGAATTAACACAAACTTGTTTGTACTGCTGCCGTTTGCCTATGTGAGATCAAACTGGGGGGAAAGGAAAAGTGGAAACCTCTTGCCTCGACCGCCTACGTCAGGCAGCGGGGCTCTTTCCTAGGACCCCATGTACTCTGCGTTATTCTCTGCATCCCATAATGATGGCGCAAAACTGAACAATGCTTGTCACATACTCAGTGCACCTGCGTTCGTTCCCAGGTTCAGGGTCCTGCCTGCCAGCACAATGGCCCCAACAAAGCAAAGAGGGGCCACAGGGGTTGGCAGAAGCCCTGGGGTGACACGCACCGAGCACCACACTCTGTTAAACCCATTTAGTTCTTTCTTTAGCCCTGTGTGGTGTCTGTTCCCATCTCCAGCTGTGGATGGCAATGGAACAACCAGCTTATTTCTGTTTCCTCTGCAGGATGCTGTGTCAGGAAAGGTCCAAGCAGACCCTCTGCCCAGGCTCAGCCCATTTCACCCCAGGTTTCTGCTCCACCTTGCACAGTGGGGCTCTCTGCAACTTAGGTAGTGGCACACACGCACATGTGCCAGACCTAGTCACTCTGAGAGAGGACTGGAAACACATCAGGGGAAGGAAAAAAAACCCCACATCTCTTTCCCTTGTTTTTCTATTAATACTGGCTTTAGAAAATGTTTTCTCTTGTACTTCTGTCAATGCCACAGCACACGGGATGGTTAGCTTGGAAAGTAAGAGGTTGCTAGAGGGGTTACTGGCACCAGCTTCTTTATTTGTGCTTTGAGCCTTCAGTCAGAGGCCTGCAGAGCTGAGAGCACTCTGGAGCTTGCAGCAAACCAAGGGTTAAAAAGAGGTAAAAACGGCTAAGCTCAGCAAAGAAAGTCATTGTACCAAGCTGTCACTAGCAAGGAAGCAGGCGCTTGGTGGCTTTCCCCAGGAGGGAACAAATGCACCAGCCTAGCTCCTGAACCAGCGCTGGCTCCTGCTCAGCTCTGCAGCAAGAGGGGAAAGCCCCCCAGCGCCCAGCACACCAGGTCTCACCCGAGCAGACACGGGCACCCAGCCCGGAGGTGCAGAGATGCACAGCTGTGCAGAACATCAGCAGAAGCAAACCCAGCCTCAGTCACCAGGTTATACACAGGGGAAGTCACTCAGAAAGGAAAGAAAATCAGATTTTAAAGGCTGCTCTGCTCTCTGCCCTGATTCAGTGGTAGTTTACCCAGCTGCAATGTGTTTACATTTCTAGCAAACTTAATTCTGAACTCCTTGGGCCAGATATTCTAAGAAGGGAAAGGACCTTTATTAATTATGTACTAGAGAGCTGCACCTACAGTGAACTGCTCAAGGAGCCAGCCTTGGACTGTGTAACCCCCAGGAATTTCTGGATGTATTTTATGTCAGTTTTTGTTAATTCACCTTTAAAAAAAAATAGGTGTTTTGTAAAATCCCAGATTTTTCCACCAGATATTCTCAGAGATACTAAGGTAGCATTCAGGCTTCTTGCTCTAAGTATGAGTGATACTATCTGCAAGAGAATTCAGAGCTTGGCAAGCTGAAAGAAAGCCATTCACCTTCAAGCAAGCACTCACCTACTATTTCTATGAATAATAAATATATTAATTTATTAAGTGAACAAAATGCAGGAGACTAGAACTTATTAGCAGCTGCACTGCGAATAACCTGCATTAGCAATCTAATACTCGAGCCTGAAAAAACAGCCGTGTCTTTTAAAATGAAACTGAAATGTTTTCTTAGTTTTCTAAAGTTTCTTGCAACTTAAAACAGTTCACATACATGAAAGTCCTGAAATACTGTCTCCTCATAACATCTGAGACCTGTGTGCATCTGTTTTACCGATATGTAGCACAGATTGAAAAGCAGATATTGCACATGGCAGAACCCATGAGGACGAGGAATGGAGATAGCAGGTTTGCTCTAAGTTAGGCTTTCCTACAACCTGTCACATTTTCATCTGCAGTTTATTCAGGCCTGTTCCAATTCTACATTATATACAGTAACTGAGAAGAGAGCTTAAGGTTAACGCAACTTTGCACACACCACCACAAAACCCCACCTGTTTTAATACAAACTCCCTTTGCCGCGACACTCACAATACGGATAAATTTCACTCTGCGTGGCCAAAGCAGTGAGGGCGTGAGTGGGACTGGGGGGAGCAACATCACAGCCCAACCTGCCCAAGGGCTGGCTGCTGCCCCAGGGACTGCAGCTCAGGTCGAGGGGGAGCGGAAGCTGCTTTGGTGTACAAATCACATCCTCGCATCAAAAAGTTCAGTAGGAGGGAGGCGCGCTGGCTCCTTTTCTCAGCTAAGGAGTTGGAGTGGAAAATTTCACTGACGGTGTCTTCTTACTGCTATAGTGTTATTATCGGCGTATCTCCTAAAGAAAATATTCCTGGGGCTGCTGCTCCTTCAGCTTCCAGAAAAGCTGTGCTCTAAGGGAATGCAAGTAACTCAGCCTTTCAGGGCTGGCTGGTGTGGAAGTGAAACTCCATCTAATTTAAATTAGAAAAAAAAAAAAATAAAAGCCCCGAACTCTTTGAGCCTGAATTACTTAAGATCTTCCCTTGCAAAATGAAGGAAGAATCCAACCTTACATTAACACCATTAGGACGCGGCAGTGAGGGGCAGGCAATAAGTTGAGAATGTCCAAATGAACCTAAGTCTGGCCTCATTCCTCTGTTTATGTACATTTTTAAAGAGGTTTAATTAAGCTACCACATCTTAAGATGGGATTTTCAAAGCTATATAAGCAATTTATAAGAATCCAGACTGCAAAGGGCAGTTCAGGTGCTCATGATTCTTTGAAAATCCTCAACTGAATTAATGTTCTCCTGCAAATTATGTATATGTTTAGCCAAAATAACCTGGAGCCGTGTACGGAAGTTATAGATGACCATAACCTAAGCATGAGAGCAGAGTTAAGGTTACCGATTCAGATTTTACTACTGTGTTCACACATCAAAACATCAAATATCCGAAGTGTAAGAATCACAAGACAGAGAAAATCAGGGCATCTTCCAGTAAGGAGTGGCTGGGCAGAGTCACCCAGTGGTGACCAACGTACCTGTGAAATCCATCAAATAATCAACCAAATCTGAGACTGGCCAAATTCTTTCACTAAAGCTTTAGATCTGTTTAAGGTATTTAGAATAATCTAAGTCCTTATATTGGCACAAGCTGTTTAACATGATCTAAGGCTTTAGATTGGTTTAAGCTGCTTATGCAGCTTTAAGGTTTTAAAAAGGTTTAGACTGCTAAAAAACATTCCCCAAAAAGCAAGTGGGGTTGTTTGCTGGGAGCTGGTTGTACCATTTCATGGATTTTAGTATGGTGCAAATGCAGAAATGTGTACGCGGGAGGGAAATATTTTGTTTGCAATGCTAAAAGTCCATGTCAGTCAGTACCAAGTCTGCCAACACTGAGTTTACAGGTGATTTCTGTTGGCATAAGTTTGAAAGGAGTGGCACGTTATAGTTAAAGCACCAAGAACTCTGTTTGTTTTTTTTTTTTTTTTAAAAAAAAGGTACCATAGGAACTTACATAAAAACTTAATGCAATAATTCCACCCTGTTAAGAAAAAGACAATGTGCCAGTATATAAACCCTACAAATTCAGCTTTCCTCTCCTCATTTCTGCTACTATTATCTCCAGCTTTGTATCCCCAAGATACAGTATCCCTTGTCATGGTGGCTTTAGGATTTACACCCATTTGCAAGCCCACAGGTGTCTCTGGGGATATGAAACCCAAGGTGCCCATGTGGTGCTGGAAAAGCCTGATAGCCAGACCCCATTAGCCACACAGGTACTTGCCTTGAGCAACACTTCTCTGTTGCAGGGGATGCTGGAACACACAAGGGCCTGGAAGGCTCTTTCAGGAGGCCAGGATGGGGTCCATTCTCATCTGCATCTTTGCAGCCCAAAATTACCTCCACTCAAGTAAATTTTTTGCCAGGAGTATGCCCAAGCCCCACACTTCAATTTAACTACCCATCCCTGAAGTCCCCAAAGCTCCCTTCTGCACAAGATGCGTGCTCTGGGTCTTGCTCCAACCCTGCACTCTGCAATTTCTACCCCAACAAGACCTTCTACCAGCCCCAGCTCTGCAGTGTCACCCTCCCACAGGGCACAGGAAGGCTGCTGGGACAAAGTCCTTGGGATCTGCCCTAGACCTGGGGTTCAGCCCCAGACCAAAGCTTTGGTCCCACCCAGCCTGTGAGATGAGGAGCCCAGAGCAAGGCTCAGCCTCTGCTCCTGGAGGGCAGCGCCCAACTGCAAGGATGGAGACACCACCCATCCCTTGGGGAGCCTTAGTTTCCTTCCCGAAACACTGTCTGGAAAATCAGGGCAACTCTCCTGCTTGAAGGCACACCTTTTGTAAACAGTTGCAAAAACACATCTAGTCTCCTTTAGCTAGTTAGATCACTGTAATTTTCAGTTTCCCTTTCAGCCCTACGGAGGGGATGGTCCCATCCCTCAACACCATCTCCATGTAGAAAATGCGGTTATAGTGAGACAAAGAGCCGTGTTCTTAGGCACTCAAGCACAGGCAGTGTGGTACACAGCCACCCTCTGCTCTCATTTACACAAACATAAAGGCAGAGCATCTGGCCATGTGTCAGAAGTCTTTAATTACACGATCGAGCTTATCTTAAATATCTATTTATTGAAAGTTGTAAATAACACAAGATTGCGCTCTCTCTGATAAACATCCCGCAGACAAAGGGAAGTTACAATTACATATTCAACCTAACGCTTTCTTATTCCATCTTGTGATTGCTTAACTTTGCAACCTTTGTGTGATGTTAACATAGACGTCCCCTCTCCCCCCTCCACCTTTGCAGTACCAAGTTCATTTTATAGTTATTCAGTCATGGAGAACCAAAGAAGGTTTTTTTCATAATCAAGATTTTTATCCTAATAAGTATTTTTGAGTTGGGACTATGCTTCTTCAGACAGCATCAGTGCCCAAGCAGCTTTTGCAATGGCAAACACTGTGCAAAATCCAAACGACTGAGAAAAAAAATACATAAATGCTGACAGAAATAGCAACAGAAGCAACAGAAACCTGTTATGTACAGTTAGCTGAGTAAATTAGCCTCTTGATTTTCAATTTACTCAACCTTTTCATCCGTAAGGAACATCAGACTGCTCAGGGATGGGTCCATGCCTCAAAAGTGCACACAGTATCCCAAAACAAAGCATGGAATAACTACGGATACAGACTAACTACAGCCTCCTTAGAGTCCTCCCTACCCGAGGATTCTCATATGATTTTGCAAAATCTTCACAAGCGATAACATCACACCAGGAGACAGCCCTGGGAAGAGCAAGGCAATGCCAGAACCCATGAGCTGATCTACTTGGGAGGGACCATGCCCCCACTGCACCTCAAAATTTCAACAGCAGAAGGAATATAGGTCCTGCCAGCTGCAGGCATACAAATCACAGAGCTTTCATATAGCTTTATCACAACTTGTCGCATTCCTGCATTCATTGATAAGCCAAATTCCAGCTAAATGAGCTGCTCTGGGAATGTATTTACCTTCCTGGTATTCCCCATGCAAGTTTTCCAGAACACTCTTGCGTGCTGGTGTTATTTACCTTGCCATAAAGCCTTGTTATTTATGTTATCAACCCCTGGCAGTCCACAAAGCGCTGCTGAAGTTGGAGCATGGACATACAAAAAAAAGAGGTAAAACGAGCACAGAGCCCACAGCATCCCTGTGAACACAGCCCAGCCTTCTGCTTTGTGACCCGTGGTCAGCTAAGCACACCGCCTGCTCTGGACTGCCCAGTTCACCGTCTTTCCACAGTTCACTGAAGGACATCTCCTTTCTGATTTTATCATCTACTCTGTACGACAGAGCACCCCAAAATCTCCACCGAGGCCAGGGTCCCAAGAAGCTCAATCCTACACAAACAGCAAGAGCAGCTTCCTGCTCAACACCGCACCACCTACATCCGTGCCACACAAACACCCACAGCTCTGGCATCTGCTGAGGTGCCAACAGGGAACTGAAGCCAAGGAGCAGAATTTTTGCCTTACAGGGTGATACATTTCTGTAAAACCAGAAACAAGGAGTCTTTCTTCTCTTAAACTGCCTGTAGTGTAGGGAAACACAAGAGATCTTGGGGAGCATCAACCCAACTGTCCCCTTGAGCTGGGAGAGCGTGTGCATGTGCCTGGCTCCATGGACACACCAGCATGCATTGGATGGATGAAGACAAATAATTTCATGTGCTATGCACTTTAGGAGCACAACCTTCAACACTACTTTTGCTTCCCGGTCTGTATAGCTTCACAAGGGGAAACTATATCCCATCAGTGCTTAATCCACAGCATAACTGAGGGGTAAAATAATATAATTTCTGCCCCAACTGAGAAGCATGTCTTTCGCTCCCACTATAAACCAAGCCAGGTATATATTCCGCACTCCAAAAAACAACTTGCTTGGCTATAACAGCAATGTCTTCCATTCATTACCCTATTTATTTATTTTAACTCTGTGGTCATGCCCTGCCAACTGCCCCCATGCACCTTACAGCCCATGAGCCGCACACACACTCGCACACCTTCTCCTCGCTGCTGAAGCTGGCCCAAGATCAATTTTCACTCCTGTAGTGGGTGGTCTGACCCACACGGCCGCCTTACTCGCTTGCTTTCTCTTGGCATGTCACCACGTCTTGTTTGGAGACACGAAGCCACTCTAAATATTTTCCTTCAATCTGCCATGGGTGCACAGTGTGTGTCCTTCACTTACCAGGTAGCAGATTTTTTTCCACTGCATAAAATTACTGTCCAATGAATTAATCAAAGTTACAATCAAATACAACTATCAGTAAGGTAGAAGTTGCCTGCGCTTGCTGGCGATGTCCCTGCTCTGCAGGGTCCTCTAGAGAATTCATTTCTAGCAAGAGATTCACTGCAGCCAGTAGCTTTCAGAAGAAACCTGGCCAAACTGCTTTTGAACAGCCATTAAAAACAAAATAACCTGCTTTGCTCAGCAATTTTCACTCTCCCATAAAATTCACTATGTCACCAGGACCCCCCTGCCCCCCCCCCAAAAAAAAAAAGTAGAAAATATGAGTTAAAGCAACAAAAAATGGAGTGAATGGGAGCATGCCTGCAACATACAGGATTGCAATGACTTTGAGAACCAACACAGAATCAGGTAAAGGCCATAAGGAGACAGATGAGGGATGATAAATTTATTTTCATGCACTAAAACACACAGGCAAGGGGAAATTGGCTGGTGAGGACTGGAAATCCCTTTGAAACACAAACTATGTAGGATGGATGTGGGTTAGAGGCACCGGGGCAGGATGGGATGCTGCTTGCACAGCTGAGCCCATCCCAGGAGTCTGCTCTTTTGCACATGAACATTTACTTACAAGACCATATGAGCTCTGATCACATCTCTATCAATTTTTCCTTTGGTTATTTCAAACACACTGGACTTTTTGATTTCAAATCCATCATTTATCAGTAACACCCACCAGGATATATAAAATATGCTTAAACTCTAAAAGCCACTAAAAAAAAACAGGTTAAAAGTTTTGTTTGTAGCAGAGATGTATTTTGAAGGACTCTGAGATCATCCCTGACATCATCATGAGCAGTGCTCGCCTTTCTCACTCGCACTTTAACAGAATGATAAATTCTGCTGTGACTTATTTTCAGCAGATGACATGTTACATCAGGTTTTACTCATTTCTTTTTGCTGGCAGCCCCCAGGGCACGGCCCTGAGTCAGAAGCAGCCCTGGGCCCTTCCTCCAGCAATGCAAGAGATGGTCCAGCCACCTGCGATTGTCTCCTCCACCGGATTTTATTGACCAAGCTCCTTTCAAAGACTCCGCATGCATCCCACACCAAGAGCTGCCAGAGTGACGAGACAGGACATGGGAGGGGAAACAGCAAGAGACAATCTCTCCATTCCACTGAAAAATCTGGGCTGTTCGAGGGGCAGACAACTCATCTGAAGGTCTCAAATCCCATGGGATTCCCATGCAGGGAGCTTGCAAGCAGCCCTGGAGCAGCAGGACTGTGGGATTCTCCTCTCCCAGCTGCAAGGAGAGGCAGATCAGCCAGGACCATTAGGGTCAGGGTCATCAGGGCATCCTGGGTCACAACAAATCTTCCAGAGCAACCCCAGGCTGGGACCAGCAGCTGGGCTCCTCCTGGGGACCCTCCCAGCAGCTATTTCTAGGACTCCCCCTCCCTCTGCTCCCAGGGGATGCCAGTAGCATTCCGTGTCCCTCAGCCATGAGGGCTTTCACACGCGGCCCCCTGAGAGCCCAAGCTGGCCACACCACATGCAATGTGCCTCATTAAATTATTCAAGATATTGGTAACAGCAGCTGGCTGCAGCGTTCACCTCCAAACGGCCCAGACCCCGCTGCAGCACCCTCGCTGCCAGGAGCTGGGGTTGTTCCTGCTTCTCACAGCAAGGATCATCTGTGCAACAAAATGCACCTAGCAATAAGGGTTATCTATACAGTAAAATATATTCCTCCATGCATTTTCCTACAGCACTGGTGTCTGCCCAGCAAATAGTCACCTAAAAAAAAAAACAAAAACCAAAACTAGTAAGCACTGCTGTCTGCAGTTGGAGCTTAGAGTCAAAACTTATTACTTGTATTTTCAATCTGCCAGGGACTCACACTGAGATCTTGGCCAAACGGCTCCCCCTCCCTCCTCCCCATTTCCCACACAGAAGAAAATGTAAGATGCAGAAAGGTTAAATGGGAACAAAAAAGGCCATGCTGCTTTTTTCCCCCCACCTCAGTTAACCACCAGGATCAGAGTTCAGCAAATCCATGACTTACATAGCTGCTATGTTTCCATTCTTGGCATAATAGGTTCTGAGCTTTTTAAAGAACTAAATGAAGAGATTTGGGCTATGAATTCTGACATCCCTTGTGCAGCAAGGTCAGTAATAAGGTTAAATATGGGTAAGCAACAACCAGCCCTCTTATACATTTTTGAAGATCCTCTTCAGCTCACAGTTTGTACCTTTAAACAGGCAAACAAATCAGCATGCTGGCAGTACTATTCCTTGGTGCATCCACACTGACCCACATTATACATCTGCCTTAACTCAGCCAGCTGCAGATATTTAGCTTTACATGGATAAAGGAGGTATTTTTTAGCCCCAAACAAGTCCAGAGTGGTTTGTGCTCCTACCAGCCCAAGGCAGAAAGACTCACTCCCAGCTGGTCCAATTAAAAATGATGGGCTTAGGTCAATATTATGTTCCTGCTCTCCTGGCACCGATCCCTTCCTCACCAGCTCCACAACGTGAACAGAGATAGCTGAGATTTCTGGTAATTGCTGGACTAGCCTAGGGCCAGGTGGAAATCCAGAATTAAAGTGCACCTGAGGAGGAGGCCTTTAAAGATCTCTGAACCTGGACTCCTCCAGGGGTCCATAAAACTTCTTGGCCCATCCACAGCTATCTCAATTTCCCAGCAAATATCTCCATTTACATAAACTGATTGAACAGGCCAGGCACAACCTTTACTAGAAATGAGCCAGGATGCTGGACAGCCATTTGAAAGCCACAACCTTGTACACTATGTACATTTATAGGAGTTTTATAACTATTTCAAGCAAAATAATGAACAGCATCCCTTGCAGGCACAATACTGTCGGGTGACCCAGGCTCCAGTGCCTCGGAGAACAACAGTTTCATTTCCCTTTCTCCAGAGGTGATCAAAGGATAAAAGTCAGAAGAATGCAGGACCACCAACTCCCACCAGTCCCAACGTACTACAGAGACTTCATAAAAGAGCAACTCCTGGCAGGACTCTCAGGCCACCACCTCTGCAGAGAAGCACACTGGCTCTGGTGCAAAATCTGCTGTGTCCTGCTCAAGCTGCTGGGAGGCAGGTTTGGGCTGGGCAATGCACAAAGGGTTTCACAGCCCCAGAGGCAGCAGAGCAGAAGCCCATGCCCTAAACTGGAGATGATTTGATAGGAAAAATGCCTCTTTCCCTTCCTCCTCCTTAGTCACCACCCGCTTGGGCTTTCTTGGGAGGTTTCTCATCCAAACCGTTTCCCACACTAGCCTGAGTGAGGACTGGAGACGAGCAGCAAGCTCCCACATGGCACTGCTTTGCAGAAATCCCGCTGAGTAAACAGCCTGGCCAAAAGAAGGAAGAAATAAAGACCGACCTCCCCTGTGTTTTGTTGCAGCTGGGATTATTTGCAATCTCCAAAAAGGAAGAAAAAAAAAAAAATCAAAGTGCATCACTGGGCACACTCCTTCACTAGTACAGCTTGAAAACCAGAGAGAAAGTCCCTGCAGGACCACGCATCCTCAGCGCGAGTTGAGCATCGCTGGCTCAGCACGAGGGAGCAGAAGTTTTGGGGAAACACCCGTTTTCTTCACATCCCAAAGCACGAGGCTGGGGGTCACCAGTGCCCATCAGCATCCCGACTTGGCCTTTCTGGCAGAGCAGCGGGGCAGCAGACACGAGGTGCTCGCTGCCCCACACCCAGCCAAAAATCAGGCTTAGAGGAGTATTCCCCTACCACTGGCTCCAAAGTATACTTTAGTTATATTCTCTTGGAGGCACTGCATATCAAACTCCTTATTAAAAATTATTTGCCTTCAGAAGGGGGGGGGGGAGTGGGGGCAGAGCAGACTGCATATTCAGTTTTGATGACTTTTGATCTGTCAGGTTAGATATTCACAAGTTCTCTTTCTAGGAAGCCTCAAGGGTTGTTTATATAAATTAAGTATTTTATTTCATGTGCTGCCCACCCTCAGCTTGCACAATTAATTGGGGTAAACTTTTTGCAGATCCTTTCCTTAACAGTCAGGCAAAAAAACTACAAAAAATCCCGCATGCACACACAGAAAATAAATAAATTGCTCAAACACACTTAAAGATACCAAGATATAAATGCAAACTTCCAGGCAAAGGGATAATTTCTGCCCTCAGATGTTCATACGGCCAAAGGAGCCGGATGATCCCAGTGAGAGCTGGATTTGGCCCTCGGAGAGGCCACTGCAGTCCCTGCTGCAAGCCCAGCTCGCAGCTCCGGGAACACAGCAGAAAACCCGAAGCCCAAGCGAGAGCTGCGGCCAGGTACTGCATGGGGCTGCCGTACGGCACCTGCGGATGCCTCCACCTCCCTCTGCCACAGCAGCCCACCAGCATGGGGGAAAACTCGAGCTCCTCAGCAAAGGACAAACCTCTGAGGATAACATCCCAGCGCTGCCTGAATGCTAGCCCCAAGCGCGCACAAATAAAATTAGGTATGGGGAAAAAGAAAAGCCAGTGCCCAGGCTTTGTGCAGGCAAAAGGGGATTCAGCCACAGGCAGGGATCTAGCTGTTAAAATGAGGGCTGGAATATTATTTATCTTTTAATATGTTTATACATGCTGTAGCATCAGGTAACAGCTGCTTCTACTCCGCAGGGAGTATAAACGCAGGATGGGAAAACTGAGCAGGGCCTCGGCACAGGCACCCAGCATCGCCCCAGGAGGATTAGGCTCCCCACGGAGCAACGTGTCCATCTTACCCACCGACGCAGCGGCTAGGGTGCCCCTCTGCACACCCGTGTCAATCTTGCACGTCGCTAACACACACGGCGTTCACCTCCCAGCACCCCCTAGCCCTGCCTCCCACCAGCAAGAAAAAAAAAAATCTATGCACGCTAGGAGAAAATAAAGTTGCTGTCAGGCGACGATAAATTCATGCGACAGCCAGGGCTAATTAGGCAGGAGCAAGCAGCAAAGTAGCTGCGAGCGTGGCGGGGACAGGGTTACAGGCTGGCTGGGGGCTGATTGACACCGCTAAGGTTACCTCGGGCTTGGGGAGCTCACCCATCGCGCCATGCAGGCGGCCAGCGCGGCCACCCAGCGAACACACACACGCACGCACATATATATACATATAGATATGCACACTCGCTGTGCGGGCGAGCGTCTCGGTGGCAACCTGACACCTTTCAGGAGGCAAAATGGAATCTTGCCGTCCGGCTGTGTACCCGCAGCAAGGGAGGAGGGAGAAAAATATACCGTTTGCAAATATGCACACAGAGAACAAAAAAAAAAACCGCCCACACCAAAACCCCTGGTGCCTACCTTTGCTGGGTGCCAGCAGACAGATCCTGGACCGTTTTGGGTCAGTAGCTGTTCCCTTCTTTATGAAATGTTCAGCTCAGCCGGTGCTATTTGCATTCTTTCATTAGCACCTGTTTCAAGTAAGGAAGGAGAAAGCTCATTACGAGATCAGCTTCCTTTCGAAATAAATTATTAAAAAAAATAGAGATGCACGCTGCCAAATAATAATAATGCTAATAAAAAAAAAAAACAAACCACATGTATATTAAAGCCCAAACTAGGCAGTTTAATAATGGGAGATCTTGCAGGTTGTGAGCATGCTCCAGCCGGAACAAATCCTTCCTCTGTTATTCCTCTGAATAAAAATAAACCACGATCAAGAAACCCAAACGGAAGCTTCCTCCTAGAATCCCTGCTGCTGAAAAATATGTAATAAATTCAGCCTGAAGACGCAGACTCTAATCAGCAGCTGTTTTCTGGATCCAAAGCCAGCCAAAGCCTCTCTTGTCTTTTCCCACTATGAGTCTAGGCCTTTTTGAAAAGGGTTTTAACCTTTTAAAGATACAGTGCACCAATTATCACTTCTGGAGGACTGTCACTCACGGCGCAAATAAATTAATAAAGCAGTAGCAGAAGCACAGTCGGAGCAGGGGGAGGTGTGGTTTGCACTAGCAGTCTTTCTTCATTAATATTATTATATGATTTTTTTTTAAATAAGATTTCCCTTCCCCCCCCCCCCTTTGGGAGAATAATAATAAACGGAAAACTTGCCACTCAGCTCTTGGATAAATGCATCGTCATTATAAAAATGAGCAGCTGCTGGATGCGATTCAGGGAGTTGTACGGCTGCTCCTTATCAGGGTTAAATTTGTTGCAACTGAATTTTAGGTATTAACAGTTTCCATCCCAGTCCGTGGCGTGAGAGGGTTAATGACATGCAGAGAGGAGCTCTGTCAAGTGCTTCCCATCAAACTAAGGATCAGGCTGCAAAGTTTGAACCAAGCAGCCCTGGCACAGCAATACAGCATTCTTCCAGGAGTGGGATTTCAGGTTTTTTAGCAAACCGAACTGAAGCCCCCCCAAAAAACTCAGCCCTCCACTAACAAGCACTGAAAAGCGTCGGTGGCACGGCTCCCCAGAGGATAACACGGAGACAGCTCTCCCAGCGGGGACTGGAGGGTGCTGGGTCCCCCCCGGAGCTGTGGGTCTGCAGGTCTGGCACCCCACGGCAGCGTCCCATGGCAGCCTCGCACCTCTCCTGGTGCCATCGGCACCTGGCCCACCTGGGTGGCAATGGCATCCTCCTGGTCAGGGAGCAGGGAGCTAGGGGCCATCCCCAGGGTGCTGCGGCTCCGCACCAGGCACTCCTCTCTGGCCAGTCCTCTCTGCAGCCCCTGGCATGCAAACCATCGGGAGCAAGCGGTCCTCCTCCCGCCCTCTCCCCCCTCCTCCTCCTCCTCCTCTTCAGCAGAAAATCATCATATTTCATGTGTCGCTGCTCCAGCCTCGCCAATTGGCTGGGCACTCGCAGACGGAAATGTCAGGAGCAGCCCAGCATCGGTGCCTGCCCTCGGCTGCCCGTTCCCCCCAGAACTGCCGGGTCCCCGCTGTTTGCAAACCACAGCGCAGGGCAGGGGGCACAGAGCTGGACATCAAAACTGGAGGGAAAGGGGTTTTGGTGCTTGGGAGGGGGGGGGGGGTTTAATGCCACTTTGGCTCAGCTCCGGAGGGATGCAGGCTGCCAGCAACTTGACCTTGACCCACACGGTTGCGTTGCACTGCCAGCAAGAAGCATTTTCCGGATGATGAAGACCCAGAACATCTGCTCAGCTCCACAGAGCCACCTCCCTCCACGCCAGACCACGCTGAGGGGCCATGCTAACCCACCCAAGCACCAGCTCCATGGGTGCAGCTCCAGCCACGCTACAGGTACCACGACTGCTTGGACACACAATGCCTGCCAAACAGACGCTTCCTTTTTTTCACCCATTTTCAGAGTCAGTGCATTTGTTTACAGCTTGTCCCCCACTTCCAGACCTTTCAAACAAGCATTTTTCTTTATCATCTTAATAGCTGGAGAAGCTGGGATTGGAAATAGGGGCTTGCTTGAAGCTACCCAGTGTGGAGCAATGGCTCAAATAGGGAGACAGCCCAAGACTTCATCATCTGATCATTTTTCTTCTCAAAGCAGGGCAAAAATATCCAAAAATCTTCTCGGGAAACAGAGCAATGGAATATCAGAATGGAATAATCCTGATGAAAACTGTCATCTACCTCCCCTGCAAACACACTACCTAGAAATGAAAAGTGAACACATCCGACTGCACTGAAAAACGTTCTAAGGAGCAACTGAGCCACACTTTCCTGCTGGGCTCTCTAGCACAGCAGGAACACAAGGAACAGGGGAAATACAACAGCCAAAACTAACACTTATTTCGTGGCTGCTTACACAAGGGTAAAAAAAAATTGCACTGTCACAAAAAATAAAAAGGATTTGAGTGCAACATTTATGGTACAAATCAGCTTATGAAACCCACAGTTCTCTACTGATCATGAAAAACCTCAGTAGTAAATGGACAACAGATTGGATGGAAGAGTAAAAAGCTCCAAAGCTTTCTTATCTGGCTGTCTGACAAGCAGCCTGCAGCCCAGTCACATCAGCAAGTGGATCCAGCCCAAGGCTGTGTGCTCCTGCAAGGGCAGCTTGGCAGTCACCATTCCACCATCTACAATGTCCTCTACCTCGGGGTGTCCAGACAAGTGCTTTGGCACAGCACAAACTCATCACCACTGTGTGTCACTGTAGGCATTAAAACAAGTGCAGCAAGAGGGAAGAACATGAGATAATCAGGCTATTAAGCCAAAAACCACTGTCTCTGTCCAGACCCATGGGTCACAGTTCTTCGTGTTGTTCTTCCCCTTCCAGATTTCAACAAGAAGCCACACAACGAGGCCTTTCATTGCCTATACTATCCAGGGTCACACATGAGTGATGGTCCAAGTCTATCATGGTAGGTCTGCAAGGTACCATGCAGCTCCACACATGACCACCTGGGTGAATTAACGGAGCCATGGAATTGGTGTCACCACGTTGGCGTTGTGCTCCTGACAACATCACCACCTTTACATGAGCTCTCCACATGCCACCACGCTCCACTACAAAGCCGCTGAGAAGTAACTTGTCTTCATGGGCCTCATTTTTCACATCTTCAAGTTACATGCACAAATAGCTGTGCTATGAAAGCACAGCAGAGTTTACTGAAGTCTGTCAAGTTGACATCTAAACTCCCAAATGACTGGTAGCAAAACCAGAGGAACCACCACCTCACAATGCAGTGCTAGGCACTCAGTGCTTGAAAGCCTCGCGCAAGCCGGAGCACAGCGTCCAATCTCCGGAGGAGATCACCACACTGCCCAGAATGAAATCCTGCTTGAACAAGAGACTTTCTTTGGAAAAATGTATAATCAGCTTAAAAATTACCCACAGTGGCTACATACCTGCACTGCTAAACGTGAACCTCATCACCAGCCTACATTTACCTGGCTTTGGTTCCCAGGCTGGGGACCTGGTCACGCCTCACTGAGCTAAACTGAGCAAAGCCAGAGTCTTGGTTTTGTTTCCTGTGAAACTTCAATGAGAAGCCACAAAATGGGGAAGGAGTTGGAAAATATGACCTCCTACCAATTTTACTCTCCATCTTTTCTCTTGCAGCCCATTACCATGTTATCCTTATCTACATAAGGGAGAGATAAGAGGTGTCCCAAGTTCTGCTTTGAGGCATGTTCTTCACTTCCAGTCATTCAAGTTTCTCTCTGACCCCACACATTTCTAGGTAACCCTTCCAGAAAAACAGATACTAGAAAGCAACACAGAAGTTGCAGCAAGACCACAACCACCTGATTCCCCCTAGAACCACCTCAATAAAATAATCCTGAAATCAATCTGCTAAATTCTAATCCTTTTCATACGTGCCATGTTGAAATTGCATCACTCTTTCCTACAGCAAAGAGCATGCACACAGCATCCACAAGAGTGTTTTGTACGAATTACCTTAGCCCTTTGTTTGCCTTATTTTTTTTTTTAACAATTATACAAATTCAACCTTCCTCCAGCATTCGGAAACTTTTCTAGAAGTTAAAAAAAGTTATAAATCAACATTAACAGCAGGGAGAACTCCCTGAATAGCAATGGAAAGACCTGCATTACAAATCATCCACGTCTTCACACCCTGAGCAGGGAGAGCAGGGTCTGAAACCTGGGAGACCCCAGCCCCGATGGGTGCATTAGTTCACTGCTGCCTACGCAGTGAAGCACACCCTCATTAGAGGCGACACACTCCACAAAACCTGAGTTAATCAGTTCTGTGGGGCTTATTAGTTGGGCTTCATGCTGGAGCCAGTCTTGCTGGGAAGTAGCACAACTGCAAACCGTCCTGCTGCGTGGCCAGGGAGGGGAGCGGGCAAGGGCTGGGCTGGATGCAATCGGTGAAAAGCGGGGGCAGAAGTGGTGGGATGGGCCAAAAAAAGAAGCAAAGCTGTTAGTTTTCCACGGTTTTTTAGGCAAGACTTGATGCTAACACACCCAGCTACTGGCTGTATTTTAGAGTTCAAAGACATTCACTCGTTACCTCATTCCTCCCTCTTTCTCTCCCATTAAAATAACAACAGAAAAAAAAAATTAATAGATTTCAAAACTTGCTTCAAAACTATTTGACATTACCTTGTGAATACTTCCGTCTTGACAATACTAACCTGCTTATCCCTAAGCAAGAAGGTGAGGAAGGACACACACGCAGGGACCAGTGTAGAGCTTGTCCAAAACTCTGGGAATATTTGCAAAAGGCAGACTGCCCCTTCCCCCCATGCACTGTACAGTGTACATCTGTAATGCTATGTACATACTGTGCACAGTACAGTGCACATCGCTCAGCGGGATGGGGCTGAGCTCCTTACATGGGGATTCATGTTTCTAACATTTAATTGGCATTCTCCTGTGAAAAATGGCAGAGAGGCAAGTGAAACTCCGTATTTTTTGCCTTTTTTTTTTAAACTACCCATCAAGCCTACTCTGAAAGCAGAAAGTTGCATTTCCTTTTAATTGCTGCTTCACTAATGCTGTTGGGATCAAAAAGGCAAGGTATGGGGTTGCTCTGTTTTTCATCTTGCACTTTTTAGTAAGTAACAAAGATAAAAAGGCAAAACATGGCTTTAGTTTGAAGTCCTCTGCAGCCACTGCCTTCCTGGGACCTAATACAGCACAACAAATAGGATTCCTGGTGCCACTACATAATGCATTGCATTTGGATTACATACTGTGGTTTAGGAAGATGCAGAAGATAACAGCACGTAGAGGGAGAAGAGACGAGTTGTAACCAGGGGAACAGACCACAGGGCTGCGAGTGCTGTCAGAGCCCTGGGTTTTGATCCATCTCCTCTCAGTGCCCATGATGCTCATTACAACTGGGGGACTTTGCACAAGAGCAGAGCAGGGAGCAGGATGGAAAGAATATGATGCTGAGGACCACCTGGCTGCTGTTCTCAGCTGGCTTTTATCTCAGGCAGCTGCTGCCTCCTGCATAAACCACCAGCCTGGTCCCAGGATGAGCAGTGCCACGTGCCGTTTGACTATTTCTTGAAACTTATTCAAAAAACCAAAACCTAATTCAACAACAACAACAAAATAAGAGCACAAGAGCATGTGGACAAAGGGTTTACAGTGTTTGCATGGAGATGGGAGCCTTTGTATCCCTTTCCCCATCACTAACCCCTGCCCCAAGGGATTGCCAGGAGCTTTGGAAGTGGCTGCATGAAGTACCCACAGGCGAGATGTTGCACGTAGGAACCTTTCCCAGTCTGGTTCATTTTGGGTTAAAGGTCAGTCTAGTAAAGGGAAATAAGGATCACTGAGGAAACCTGAGCCTATTTTATTACCTACCTTTCAATTTTCAGTAGAGGTGTTTGTTTTTTTTTCTTTCCTCCTATTAGTACAAAAGGATGCTAGTTCTCTGCTACAGAAACTGTCTGCAGAGTATTCACATGTTTGCTTGGGATTCCCATTACATCACCTGTCCTCGTTTTAGGACATATATCTCTAAGCTTGTCTGTACACCCAGAACGAACACGTATTAACTCTGACTGATTAAAGAAGAACAAACATCTGCAAACATTTGGATTATTACTTCTAGCTAGTTCTGTGATCCAAAGTTACCATCTGATACCAAACGATGGGTGAATGCCAAAAGATTCAAGTTTCAGATTAGAAAACTAGTTGGTATTCAGGAGAGTTTTTCCTCTCAACTTTTTACTGAGCTCACAACCTAGTACTTTTCAGATCAGACACATTTTTCCCCAATTAACTAAGCAACTGGTATAAAAAAATACAATCTGCCATTGTGCTATAAAGAAAACCAAAGCACAGAAAGGACAGCCATAAAAGCTCATGAGTGAATAGTCTTGTTCTCATGTTTTTGTTTCGGTCATTAAACAGCAATATCTTGCACCTCAGCATCTATCACCCAAAGTGACATTCAGGGACACAGGCATTAACTCCCCATCAGTCTCCATGAGGTTGCTGCCGACAGAGCCCTGCAGCATCGATTCCTCGTCTCCGCTGTCTCACCACTGACTGCAATGCTTCTCAGGGCAAGTTATGGGGCACTTTAGCACTCCCAGTTGCACTAGAGGTTTCGATGATCTCAACTGTCGGGAGTAGAGGGATCAGAGGAAGCAGATTCTTCAGAAGGAATGATTTGTCTAGGTATGACACTACAGTGAAACTTGAAGTTTGATGAATCACATCATGATTCAACTTCAGTTCTAGTCTGACTCCTATTAGACAAGAGCTGTAAGAGTAGCTAAGCAGTAGAACAGGTTTTGCTTATTATTGTGGGGTTTTTTCTCTTTATTTAAATCATTCCTTGTCCTCATCAAACAGAGAACATTATCTAATTCCTCTACAGCATGTACAGGATTGTGTGTTATCCCTCTACAAGGATCCATATTAAACCAACCACAGACAATAACCTCATACCATTCAGTACAGGAAGCACCATAATCTGCCATGCATTAAAGGTCTAAAAAAACCTGCCTAATGTTAGAAGAGTCTCAAGCTGTTAAGCTACTACTTAACTACAGTAATTCACCATGAAGTCTCTCCCACGGCACAGCTAGGGAGTTGTTTTCACTTTCTAATAATGAACACGTGACTTAGGCATTTAATGAGTTCCCGAAAAAACTGAACCAAAAGGCAAAATCCAAGAGGCTTCAGTGCCCAGGGAGAAAAAAATCATAATTAAAATAGTGAATAGGCAGAAGAATAAAACAAAGGCCGGCAGTGAATATAAAATCATTTAGGTGGAATAGCAAGAGTATTGCTTTGCTGTCCCAAAGGGGGTTTCAGCATGACAGAAGCCATTGGCCTTGCAGTACATACCTGGGGCTCTACATCCCTCTCCCCCCTTATCATCCTGTATCACCAGGAATACTGGTCCCTTATCTTGGATTCAACACAGTGATGATTAAAAACATAGAACCCACAAAATCATTCACTTTAGTAGCATTTTCCCTGTGAACACCAAAACACACTGCAGATGTTTGTTAATGGTACCTTGCTGCCTTGTTACAGCCTCATCTGTTCAAACACATGTTAAAGAGGGACAGAGAGGGCGTGCAGAGTCATATTTTGAGTTTGCAGGGAAAGAGCTTACAGGTTCTGCCTGTGAACTCTCTGCCATAAGCACTGGGCCGGATAGCCCAGGTCCCAGTGTCTCAGTTGGATCTGGAGTTGCAATTGATCCCAGAAAGCCATCACCCAATGACTACACTAAAACTAAAAATTTAGTTTCAAAAATCCTGAAAAAGCCTGGCCTTTAAACAGTTTGTTGTTTGGGTTTTTTAAATCCTGACAGGGGAGTGTGTTTATCTTCTGTCGTTGCACTGGAGCAAGAGTCAGCACAAAGACCTGAGAGCTGTGCAGCGTTTGCCTTTCCATTCCCGCGCTGAGATGGAGGAGGCACAGTTCAGCTTGTGCCAGCGTACCAACTGCAGAGAAACAGCTTGCCAAGCAGCAAAACCCCAGGGCAGAAACTTCATCTGGAGAAAAAGAGAGAACCAAGCAGTACCAAAACTGTTCTGTGAGTATAGATGCAAATTCTGCTCTGCTTCAGAGGTAAACATACTTCAGACACAGCAGCAAAGATGGGCTTCCTTACTCACCGGGTTTGGAAACGTCCACAGTGCATTTCTCAGCACCTTGCTTTTCTACATTTGCCCAAGAGTGTGGATGTGCTGCCAGCTCAAAGCTGCAACGTCTCAGAAGGATTAACATTGGCAGTGGTCAGGTGCTGGTCTCATGGAAACGTGGGTGTATTCAGGTACAACTGTGAGGAAGGATGGTCAGAGACCTTGGGGTTCCCCAATAGCCCTGAAGCCAAAAAGAGTTTGGAGATCAGGGCAGCCCAAGCTGCAGGTCTAACTTACAACCTAAGGATGATCCCTGGCTTGTGCGTTCCTCTGAACCCAGCCCAAGCTTGGTTTGCAGGAAACGACAAAAACCATGCTAGGGACAATTAAGCAGCACAGATACTCAGATGCCCATGGCAGGTCCGCAGCCCAGCACTGGTACCGGCAGAGACGCTGGACCCTCATCTATAACCTGCTAAAGGATTAGGAGGTTTGCATCTGCCCTAAAACTAACCCACCTCCTGTGACAGACAACTGTCAAAGGCAATCCTCCACTGTACCACCAGGGCAACAGCCCCCACCCTGATTTCAGAATTTGTCCATGTTCAATTTTCTCATTTGATTTCTACACATTTAAATCATGGAATTGTTTTATAAACAGTAGAAAAACAACAAGCTAAGAAAACTTGTGAGTCTTTAGATTTAAACCTTAAGATTTCATTTCAAATTGGGCTTAAGGAAAGAAAATTGTGTTTTGGCCAAAGGCCAAGTTCTGAATTTCTAATTAACTTAATCAAACTTTTTCATAGTCTAACCCTTGATAATTTATATAACCAATTTCCCTGAAAAGGCAGTTAGAGTGAGCCCTGCACCAAATTAGACAGAAATAACTAGCGAGTTCAAAGGATTTGTTCTCATTAACCCTAGAGAAAAGGAGTTCAGCAATGAGCTGAATGGTAGGAGCAGGTAGTAGCTCAAAAAGTGTCTTTTAAAAGGTTGAGCAAACACTGGGTTGGTAGATTTTACCTATCAGAGATAGGCAGGTAGTGTTGATCATTCACAGAAAAAAAATACGCATTGTACATTAATAGCAAGGAGTGACCAGCATACAAGAGAATTCAAGCATGTAAGAATTTGTATCTTTTTTATTAGACCAACTAAACTGACTGGAACTGAAAAAAATGGACCAGCATCACTAAAACCTTGTCCATTTTTATCAGTCTTATCAGCTGGTCCACTGAAAGATATGGCCAGTCCCTATGAACTCCTTTAATACCTTTAGACTAGCATGGCAGTAACAAAATATCACATCATTAATAAATACAAGGAATCCACATTTAGGCTTTTGGAAAGCCTATTATTACCAACTGTATCAGGAGGATAACTGTTTTATTTCCAGCTAAACAGCCAGGCTGCTTGTAGAAGCAGTCACTGGAAAGAAATTAATGAAAACATCCATCGCAGAAACAATTAAGTTAAAGTTAAATAACTCACGACCATCACACTCAAGGGAAATGGCATATGCTGGTCTGACTCAGTCCCAGAGGGCTGGAGTATGATAAACTGTCTGCCCTGTCCTGGAGACATCACCTGCTGCTCATCCTGCTCCCAAACAACCACCCAGGGCACCCACTCGGTCAGGTTTTATGACAGATTTTGCTCTGCCAGCCAAAACCTGTGTCCAAAGTATTTATTGTTTTACTACAGAATATTCTGTTTGCTTTTTTGTTTTCCTTTTTTCCTTTTTTTTTTTCTTTCCTTTATCAGTGGGTAACCCTTACTATCGCCTTGCAAGAAAGAGCCTTGCCCAGGTATGCCAACAGCCCTCACTTCCAAGCTGCAGAACTACTAAGTCGTGAACGACGTGATGGAGAGCTCAGCACCCAAGAGGAGCCTGGTGTGCACAACGGCGAGAGCAGGAAATCAGAAATTAGGGTCAACACATATGCAGAAGTGGATCTGGGTTGTTTAGCTGACAGCTGAGGAGTGCGATGAATCTATGAAGCAGGCTGTTCTGGTGACCCTTAGCAGCTCCTAATGAAGCTTTAGTTCTGCATAGGAACCAGAGCATGATTTACAGCATTATCTACATGCACTCTGAGGCACATACACATTTCACTACATAAATATATTCAGTATTGAACCTAATGGCTCCTCATACTCCTGCAAATCTCTCTTGATGGTCTCAACATGAGTTTTGCTTGCATTAGCTACAGGGACAGGGAGAAAGCAGAGCTACTGCAAACAGGGAAGCATCTTACTTACGAGAGCCCTCAACTGAAAGAAGCTCCTTTTGGATCAGTAATAGGAGCAGTCGGGCAGCGTTAGCTGCATCAGACCCCTCTGCTTGAAAATCCCGCCAAGGAAGTGATGGACAGTTGCCGTGGGCATTTCCAGCCCCAGATGGCTAACAGAAGAGAAGGTGAAAAGTGAAACTTGGTTAAATTTATCAAGTTAATTGCAAGGATATAACTACCAAAACTATAAATTACACCTTTGATTCAAGAGAAAAAACTCTTATAAATGAAGGGAACATAGCAAAATCAGTTTAGATAAGCTTAGGAACAGGAACAGAGAGGATGATTCAAATTTCTTTAGCTATTGGATGCAAAATTAATAGGAATTTGTATCCTGGACAAAGAGGGGGTGGTAAAAAATAATGAAGAAAAGCTCCAGACTAACTGTATAATTAAATCTCTCTCAAAGGATACTAGGAGTATGCAGAGAGAATGCAAAGAAAGAGGAAAATAAATTATCCCAAAGAAAGCTGCATCTTAAAAGCTGAGGAACAATGTTATACGTGAAAAATAGCACAAGTCAAACTGAATTAGAGTCTGCAAACGAGATGAAAGCAACTAGTTAAAATGACAAAATGTTTTCTCTATATAACACAACAACAAGAGAATAACAAAGGGCACTACGGATGGCACCAGGACTAAAGATAATCCAAGTATGCTCCGAACTGTACAGTACTTTGCTTCAGATTTCAAGAGGAAAGGGGGCAAAGGCAGAAGACCAAGAAATATCCTGAATCCAAACAGCTGCGACACCTAAGGCTTCGTATTGTATTTTCCTTGTGGAAAGCATCAAGGTAAGCTGAGCACAGGCTGCTGACGAGTCTCATCTTGCTTTGTGGCATGCATCATGGGGATCTTTTGAACCTGGACTAGAGTATTTGCTATCATGCCACATAATCACGCATCCAGCTGGAAAGATGGCAATCAGAAGAATTGTAAAGGACACAAAAAATTGGTCATCAGGAAATCTCCCGCAGTTTTCACCAATAGTAGGTCTATTAAACCAGGATCTCCATTGGCACTGCTCCAGATCAATTTCACGTAACATTTTTGTTATGCAAAGCACTGGGATTCTGAGTAAAAAAGCTGATGATATGAAGCAAGGAAGTATCATCAATGAAGGAAAATGAAATATCACACAGGGAAAAGGGGAACAACTCTGAAGACCAGAGCACTAAGACCAGGGTAGAGCTTCACGGTGCAGAGGATGAGCAAGTTCATAAGAAAATGAAGGGGAAAAAAATAATTCTGCAGTTAGCTTGGAGCTCTCTGGTTAGAAAAACAGGCTTTGGAAAGAGAGACCCAAGTGCAGCAAAGGTTGAAGATAACCGACAGGAAGCAGAAAAAGAAAATTAAATGTTGAAACACATCTGGCAGGAAACATTCAACAGAAGGAGATATCCATGCTGTTGTACAAGTCCCTGATGTGACCTCACCTTACCTGAAAATCCTTTTAACCACATCTCAGAGAAATTATTTCCCGCAAAGATGCAGAGAACTGCAACAATAATTGTTGAAGCAATGGAGAACATATATTACAAGGGAAAACTAAAAGAGGACAGTTTGTTTGACCTAGCAAAATGTAAGCTGAGAGGTGAAGAGCTATTTCAAGGACAATATTGGCACAAGATCAAATGGGGATGTCACAGCCAAGGATTGAATTTAGTCAGGAAGTCTGGCATCATCTTCAATGTTTCTGTTCTACAAGAGTAAAGGCAAGAAGTTACAAGACATAACCCGGTCCCTTTGCAAGAACTCCACAGGAAAATCTTGGCACTGGGTTGGAGTAGACTTTGATCAGCTAAGCCTCGGTCACCCACCTGCATGCACCCAGGTTTGGGCTCACAGCATGAGCTACAGTCATCTGCAGGCAGCAAGACCTGCTGTCCCCATCATCTCTGGCAAACCAGAAGCGTGAGCATGGTTTCTCTACAGCTTTATAAACAAAGTTTGTAGTAAAGGGCTTAAGTTAGCCCTGCATAACCATATCCAGGTGAACAATATTTCTAAAACCCACAATGGAACAAGGAGGAAACAAGAAAACTTCAACAAGATTGTCAGGAATAAACATTGACAATGGTGGGGGAAGTAACTGGCCTGCTGTGAAAGCCAAAGGCAAGCCAAGCCAAAACCAAATCCAAACTTGAAGCTAAGACAAACCAATTGGACTACGTTGATCTGGAGCCCAGCAAAAAGCCTTTGTTTTCTTCAGCGAGTGTTTTGTAGGACAGATTCTTGGTGTGAGCAAAAGATTTAAACCATATTTGGCATCCACTTTCCTTCTGCATGGCTCAAAGATAAACAATTCAACTGGCTTGTTTGATTTAGGAGGAACAAAATAACACTACTGTTAAATATTTTAGGTGAGATTTCACACAGTTTACTTTCTATCCAACACTTGTTACTCCAGATAACATCCTGCTTGGATCAAGAAAATATTCCAATTAAATTCAAAACTGTATCAAGCATCCCACTGTTCATCGAAATGAATATTTGCACAGTATTTCAATGCCATTCATTGGAGTTTGACCACCAGAAACAGTGAACCAGCTTGCACTTTTTTTTCCTTAACATCTCAATTTCTGATAGCCTTCTGCAGCTTCTCGGTCTAGTCAAACTCCGTGTTCAATGTGAAAGTCATGTTTAACTAATCTGATAGCCAACAGCCCCAGCCCCATAGCCCAGCAAACCAGCACGGCCCGTTCAAGCAGGAATCTAGTCCAGCACTAGCTATGAGCAAGTGGCTTGTCAGAGGATGACATACTTCCTACTGTGCTTTCAGTGCAGCACATCTGTGAGTCAAAAATAACAATACAACGTGGAAAATCTATGCTTCCTCCTGTCTGGCCCTAATCCAGACGAGCCCAGCTGCAGCTGAAGGAAAATTAAATAAAATATTAGCTTGCAAGTGTTGCATTAGTCCTATTAGAGGTGAAGCTAGCGGTATCATTTAGCGGACAAAAGGAAGGGGGGAAAAAAAGCTAGTTTATGGGCTTGTGAGTTAGATTTCACCCTGAAGGCCTGAGTTTGGAATTAGAAGTTGCTGAAGCCAAACTCTTCATTTCTAGCCCTTGAAGGGTGCTCTGTTTTAATTTCTGAGGTCCCAGACTAAAATGCCTTTGCCTGACTGCAGGCTCCAGCTCGAGTGCACGGCAGCTGTGCTCTGCTTCCTCCTCTAAAGCAACAGGTCAATAAAAAAAAAACCCAGAAAATGAGTATTTACTTTTGACATTGCTCTTTGCTCATCAGTTCTTTCAAAGCAGAGTAACAGCAGCAGCAATGTCATTTTGATTGCTGGACTGTGCTGAAGATTAACCCCTTGATGATCCTCTACCGCAGAGAAGCTCAGGAATAAATTAATAATCCTGCCTTTAAAACAAGGTTTGAACAATAAAGCAACAAATGACAGGTGACAACAAGGGGTAACAAACAGAATGATAAAGATAAACCATCTTTTTTCTGTAATTCCTACAGCAAGAGTCCTAAAGCAACTTGCCCTTGAAAATTAATTTACAGACTCCATCATACCCTTAGCTTTGGCACAAATGTTTCATATCCATTCCAGTCTCTTGTATGAGATATTTACAAACCATATGTGTTTGAAATGAGAGGAAATTATAATCTATTACCCATATTTTTATTTCTAATACTGCTATAAGTGTTACTGAGTATTTTTAAACATATCCAGCTATAAAAATTTATTCAAGTACCTCTGACAGAAGTGAGATTTACTGAGAATAATTGTTAGTTCTGCTGACGTAATTCATGGATATAATTCAAAAGTGTCTACAAAGAATACTTAGACATCTTTTAGTAAGAAAATGGTCAGGGTCATGGCTTGGTTCCTGTCTGCTGACTGAATTACTGTCAAAATAATGGACACTTCTGAGATCTGAGATGAAAGCCAAAATTTGCTCTAAAATCAGAGCTCTTTGTTAGATTTCTCTAACAGTTGTGAGGAAGATGAGGACTCACTTTTCAGAGAAAGAAAAATCATATTAATATTACTGCAAAATGTTCCTGTTGTTTCTTCTGTGGCATTTGTACAACTGAAGAGAACTTCACGCAGGGCAGTGTCATCTACAGGAGGGGAAAATGAGACTGGGAAGCTGAGAGGTCACAGCCTGCTGTCTGCCAGGTCTGGGATGCTCTCCTCATGCGAAGAGTTTCTAGCCCTGCTGCCCATCCAGGGGTCTGCATCCCTCTGCAGAGGTTCAGCAGCCTACGGCACTTTGCATCCTCCCTACGTGCATCCCTGTGGAAACACGTTCGCCTGCAGAAAACGCGTGTCATTCTGAAACAAGCAATCTGTGGACTTTGTAAGAGTACTTTCTGTAAATTACTTTTAAAACATAGCCATTTTTTTGGTTCATTTGCCAAGTAATAATATTTACACAGTGCTGTTCATCGGAAGAGGTTAAATCACAGTAACAAGAGACATTCAAACCGGCACTTCAGCTCCCTCCACCTCAAAAATAGAAGGAAAACCACAAACCAAAAGAAAAGAAATCTAGCAGGAAAGGATGAAGAAACCCATGTTTCTTTTCTGAGGGGGTCTAAGCTGTACGAAGGTACTCCGGAGGTAGGACTGAGGACTATGTCCTTCTCCAGCTCCAGGCGGACCCTCACAGGTTGGTGTGCACCGCTACTCGCTGCTGTTCCCACTCCAACATCTGGATGACCCAAAGACTCCTCATGCTCCAGATGAAAGCAGGCAACGTCCAGTAAATCAGCTATCACCAGAGCTGGTGGTGGCAGATAAAACCAGCTGTCCCCAAAACAGAGGCATGGCAGCAGGGTAGTAAAATGCCCCCTGCAAAGATACCTTCTCACATTGCCACTGCGTGTTGCAAAATCCACTTTGAAAGGCAGGCCTTTCTAGTTTATTTACAACACAGTTAAAAGTTTGAACTAACAGTGCACACATACCACTGAAGAAGGTCTAAACTGTCTGAAAGAAATCTGGCTGCTGAAGCCTGGCAGAGTGCTGGGTCATTTCAACTACAGCTCTTGCTGAGCTGTAATCCGATGTCCAGCCTGCCACAGTCATTAGGAAAGCTGCTCAAACGCTCTGCCTGTGTGCAGCATTTCTTGTACTCTCATGATTTAGTAATCAAATATTTCATTTTTTTTAAATTATTTCTTTCGGTATGACGGTGCAAGTTTAATGATCCACCCTATCTACTCCTTTGCATTTAAAGTTACAGGAAGTCATGTGCTTAATGAGGTATTGGAGATTCCCTTAGAGGTTTCCCATCCAAATATTGACCCAATCTTCTGTCTAAAATCCAAGGAGATCAGCAGCCAAGGAAACTTTGGGGTTTAGTTAATAAAAGTGCACTGACACCACCTACCCTACCCTTCTGATCTTCCAAGGCAGGAAGCTTTCATTTGTTTTGCTCCCTTCTGAAAGCACAGTAGCAGCTGGATTAGGTTAGGAATAAGCTCTCCTGAAAGTGGAGGCTCCCTCCAAGACATTTTAAATTCTCACATACAATCTCTGCATACATTTAATACACTTGCTTCTGTCATCCCATCTTTCAAAGCTTGGATTAACTCAAAAAAAAAAAAAATCAAACCACAACTTTTAATCTGGAAATCAGTGAAAACTGATGGCTCTTAATCAATTAACACTGGATAAGGAACTAAGAGTAACAAAAAATAATAGACAATTGCCTACAGTAGCTAAGCAGAGAGTCTTGCATCAGTACCCTTGCTGCTGAGGTTTCCAATGGTCACTGCCCCACTATAAACCAACCAGTGACCTCATCCAGGTTACAGATAACCCTGAAAATACCCCAAAAGGCTGGAGGCAGTGGAAAAACTCAGCAATTTTACACTGAGACAGCAGGTTAAGCAGCAAACACCCAAGCACGCCTTGCACCTGCCAGACAATTCATTTCAACAGGATTTCCAGAATGATTAACACACACTTAACGATTTGCAATATTGAGTCCTGAGAATGAGAAGTTTTCAGGACAACAGCCTGGACACAGCCACAGATGGGCTTGGCAGGAACAGTCTCACAGTAAAATAATGCCTCATAATGCAATTAATCTCTCCAAGTAAAAGGATAAAACAATAAGAGTTTTTCCAGCTTCAAATGCAATTCCCTGCAGGTTACCATCACACCTTTCATTTCTCAACACTGGTAACAATATGTTTAGTTTTTCTTTTTAATTGCATAAACTTCCCTAGAGTACTGGCCATACAACAGGAAAACCAAACTATTTAGTGACCTTCTCCAAAAATGGAAAAATGCCTCAAGGCAGGGGTTTTTTGTGGTTTTTGTTGTTGGGTTCTTTTTTTAAAAAAAAAAAAAAAAAAAAAAACACTTCTAACTGTTCAATAAATAGAACAAGGGAAGGGGTTGGGTGCTGCCACGCCAGCCATTTGTCTCATCAATAAACTTACACAAGTGACTGTTAGCAAGCGACAAGGAAGCGTGAAAAATGAAGGCAATGGTTTGACAGGCATCTCATGCATTTTATCAAACTAAATGGGATCCAGAAAGATGAAAGATAGGTTTTGCAATATACACTGGCTTCAGGGAGTGAAATGTTTGTTTCTATGGGGCAAGACAGCAGTGACTGGACAAAAGATGACCTTGCAGGAAACCTGATGGACTGCTGTTCAAACTTTACATTACACCACCATCATGTCAGCAAATCTTCTCCAGGGTCCTTCACCAGCTGCTTATAGTCTCTATTCAGATGTCATCCTCCCCTTCCCAGCTCACACCCAGCTCACTGTAGTTCCTCCGCTGGCAAAGTGAAGATATAATAAAGTTTTAAAACCGCTAAAGTTACAAGAGCTCAGTGACAAGCAAAGATCCATCATCAAGGCACTTCAAAGCTTGACTGCCTTTACACAGGCCCTGGAAGGTCCTCCTGCACACACACACACTGAAATATTACTTTTCTCCTGCTGTTCCTTTGAGTTTCATGTTTTCCAGTGCTGGCAGGGCTGTGCCAGTGGTTTGCTACTCTCCAAACACCTAATACGTGTATCGGAAACTCTTTTAATTAGGCAGAAGCTCTGGTCTCTGAGCATTCAAAGCTGCAGAATGTTGGATTTGGGGAGCAAAGCACTCATGCCTCCACAGAAAGTCTGCAGCAACTGCAGGAAAGAGGAGGAACTGGAGACTGACAGCTCTGCCTGATGGGCAGCCACTTAACTGGTCCCACATTTTTTTAAATTAATAATTGAATTTAAATTACTTCTAACATTGAAATTAATTTAACCTGTTTAAATTCAGCATGTTGTCACATGCTGCAGGATGCTGCAGCATGGCTTGCTGCTGCTCCGAGTGTATTAATAGCAATTCCTGAAACTATTAATAACGGGAGGCCAGCAGCTGATCTGTGTCATCTGCCTGGGGGTCTCAAGCATCAGCAAATGCCCGTGTGTCCTTCCAGCAGGAGGTACACGAGCGCCAGCAGGTCCAGCTGATGATGGGGAAGATGAGTGAAAAAGATGCAGAAAAGCCCAGCTGTGGTCAGCCAGGGAGGCTGCCATGGTCCTGGGAGCAGAGCCCACAGCCTCATCCTCTGAGATTTGACCTTACAGAGACTGGAGAAAATTCTCCTTCAGGATGGGAAACTTTGAGATCTCCTTGAGGCAAGGACTACTCACCTCTTTTCTTCATATATGGAAGCAAGAACAGCATTCAAACTTGAAAAAAACAAGAAAATATTTTTTAAATGAGCACTGGAAAGCCCCCCAATCATTTTGCACCAGTAGCAAGACCCAAAACTTTCTGTTGGTGGGTGGCAGGGTGGAATGAGAAAAAATTTCATTACAAGATGAAAGGTTTCACACTTCTCCCTACAGCTAAAATCTGCTTTACTCGGAGCATGCTAAGGGGCTGTCAGCTCCCTCTGTCACAGCAAATCCTTTGAGCAGCTACAGCAAAAAAGAGGCAAACGCCCCAATTCGGAAAGTATTTTTTTAAAGCATCTCCTCTGAATAAGTTTGTCATATGAAATGCCAAAGAAATCGGAAGCCAACTTTGCTTCTGTCATCCCTGCTGGAGGCAGCAGATGGGAAGACCCTCAAAATACCATTACTGCAAGTAGTATGTTAAAACATGAAGTTTGGCTTGGGGCAATAAAACCAGATCACCCTGACAAAGAAAGATTACTATCTTCAGCTGCACCCCATTTTTTGCTTGAGCAGGTAAATACAAATAAGTCTCCTAAAGCAGAAATCTATTGCTATCAACATCGTATACATACATACACGCACACTTACTTTTTTAAATTACAGAGCAGAAAGGAGTCAAAGATCAGTGGATTTTATTTTTCAAAATAAATGCCAAAAAAAAACCATAATTCCATAGGCTTTCATGCATTCTGCAGACTAAATAAGCTTCAGCCAACTGGTAGCAGTGTGGCAAAGAGTGGGAAGTTAGCTGAATATACCAACAGATTCACAACTTCAAATTTTACCAGGAATGTCACAAAATTTGGCACTTTACTAAAATACTCAACTACGAGACACAACCGACTACAGGAAAAAATTCACCTTTCATTTCACATTCAAAAGCCTGGTTTACACCTTAGTTTTCAGACAGGAGGAAAAAGCCTGTGCCCCTCAGAGCTAGAGGGTAAAGCTTTCCCCTGGGAAATGATTTGTGGTCCCAAAGGATTAGAATCTTTTTTGAAGCTGCAGCTAGAAGCACAGACGGACTCCCAGCCCACCCCACTGGGAGTGCTGGGGAAGCACCATGTCTGCAGGGCTGGTGGGGGCTGCTCTGCAAAAACACCCCCAGCCCAGGCCACAGCAGAGCCAGCAGCACCCAGCTCCCACCCCTGTGCCCCCAGGGAATATCTCCCTAAGCAGCTTGCAAGCCATCCTCTGGCAGTTTAGAGCAGTGAAGTTGGAAAACACCCTTCTCAACAGTTCTTGAGTGCTTTTGAGAGGTTTTCTGTGCCCTGCAGGGAAGACCAGAATCTCAAAGGAGCCTGAATGTGCAATACACTCTCTGCACACTGTGTACATGGATATTTAAGACTAAACTATATCCAAGTAATTCCCTATTCATGTCATATATATAGTATTTTTATTATATTATAATATTAATTATATATAATAAATGTTTTCTATTATGTCATGAACATATATCACAGAGGACAGCCCATTACAACCTCATCCAGGTCCCAAGAAGTTCATAGCCTCACTCCAGCATCTGCTGCACAAGCATCCACATACAAAGCCAAAATCCACCGCTGCTCTCAGGAGGCAGCTGAGGGCAGTTCTCTGTCTCAGGGACCTGCCTGATTTTGCAGACTGCCAGCGCTGCCTCCTGAGCAATGCTGCCAGCCTCAAACCGAGCTCAAGTGGACATGACCAAAACTTCATGAAAATTGACATTTTAGATGCATTCAAACTTCAGAAACATGCCCTTACCTCTTTCCTTCTAGTCCTGGCCCAGGTGTGAGAAACATTAGCAAAAAAGCAATGGTTCCATTTGTCTGATGCAAGGAAAAATGCAGACCTACAAACTATTAAAGTAGTAGTTTGCTCTAGCAACACATTCAAACACTTTTCATTCATTTCTCTCACCATCTGCAGAGGACAAGACTGTTCCTGTTTCTCTTTCAGCCACTTCCCTCCCAGGGGAGCATTAGCAAGTTTTTATAAACACTGCCCGGACACTCACTCAGTACAAAGGGACAGCAGTTCTCCAAATCAGGCCATCCAAAAGCCCTTGGATGGCAGCAATTTGGGCTTCTTTCTCCTTCGGGCTTGATCTGAAACACCGGCATTGGCACCAAACCCTGCACAGGCTGCCTGTGAGCCCCGGGGCTCTGCGCTGATCACGTAAAGCCCGAGGGTCTGGCAGGAGACGTCCACGCTGCTGGCTTGAGCTCGCAGGCTGCTGTGCACAGTGAGTCCCGTCATCAGCAGCAGCATCCTGAGCACAGCCTGCCCTGCCCTTGTTCCTAACTCAATAGTATGTCGCAATTTCTCAAAGATTATGTTTCATTACAACACACTTTTCAGCAGAGGCAGTTTTATATCCATATATATGCTCACACATACAGGCATGCATGTATGTGTGTATATATAGCTATGCATACACTGATATCTGTATATAATGTGTTATTCAGTGAAACAGTGTGCAGCAGGTGGCCAGTTCACAATCAAGACCCCTACACCATGCTTGCTGCTGCCCCACGTGCCAAGGCTGGGCTGCCATACCCAGAAACGATGAGCTGTTCCAAGTGCCAAGCTTCACTTTCCTTTCATCTGCTTTTTGGGCTTCTCAGATTCACATTTTCGAGACTTTTTGTGAAACATAGACATGGGTTTTTTGCAGCCAGTCTGACCACGAACACACACAGCCGGGCTGGGCTTTTGCTGGGATCAGTAAGGTATTTGTCACCTAATCAAATAACATGCTTTCATCTGAGGTTGCAGCTTCCCAACTGGTATAAATTGATTTACGGCTGCACATCTGAAATGGGCAGAGGCCAGTCTCACTCCCTACCCCAGGCCATTTGATCTCAACTCCTTCTTTGGGGCAGCATCAGCTTTTAATGTGGCTGCTCACCTATGACGAAAAAGGGTATTTATCACAAAAAAATGCTCATGGATGCGAGTTCCTGTGTGGCTGTGCATAAGCATCGGTAGCTGATGATGCTACAGCTCAGAGGACACAAGGGACAGAGAGAAGACAACTGCTCTATCTCCTGTGAGGCCAGCTAAAATCTTTAGTTCCAAGGCAGAGCATCCGAGTGCCCCATAATGACTGTTCATCTGCTGAAGATCAGACTAGAGGATCTAATGGTCTCAATGATGGCTTGGAACTCAACCTCTCACTGAATGATTTCTCTCCTCCCTAACCTGCGCCTCCTCCTCTCCATCACCATAGGGCACCACAAGAATGCATGGTCTAGCCCCAGGTCTCTTCCAAAACCTTGTTTCTCCTCTTGGGACCCCTTCACACACTTGGACAGCCACCCAGTGTGTGAAAAAGCAAATGAGAACATCAATATGCTCATTAAATTGCATTTTGCTTCCATTCTGCAAAAGTTATGACTGGCAGCACATATGCAAGTCAAGACAATCAACCCTCTATGTCTTCCAGCAATACCATCTTCCCATCCAAATCATCACTAAACTGATTTCCTATTGCAATTAAAGATGCTGCCAGCAAATATTACTGCAGACTCCAAGAGGTTTCAGGTATTTTAGAGGCTGGAGTTGGTTGATGACTATACTCTGATTCAGTAACATTTTTCTGTAGTCATTTAAAGCAGGACTTTACCCATCTTGGTTTCCTTTCCAACCCTCAGCCTCTGTAACTATTCATCTCTGGATGTTTCATAAGATATTCATGTGCTTCAGCTGAGTTTACCCATGTCCCAGAATTTGGAGCAGAACTCTGACCCTCAAATTCCTGAATTTGAGGAGGCGGATTTAATTCTTTCCTTTGTTAAAAGTACCTTTAACTGGAAAGCCATCTTCCTCATGTGCTAATGAGTCTACTAGTGACTCCTTCCTGGCTAAGACTCCTTCCAGTTTAACATTTTCTGCCAAACTAGCTCTCTCCTGACAGCTACTAATTTAGAACTGTTTTGTCTTAACTCGCATTTCTACTCAATTGACCTCATGGTCTTCTTTCTCAGTAATTCCACAGAAAACGTGCTCGGTGTGCAACTCCCAAGTTTGCTTTTTTTGTTTATTTATGTATTTTTAACTTCTCAGTGCTGCAGACTCTAGTCTGGAACATGAAAATTATTCCTGGGCTTTTTTTTTTCCTGTTATCCAGGGTATCATAATTGCAAATAATTTGCCAGCTGAAATATCACTCATAATTGGTATCAAAGTACAGGAGAGAAAAAAAGGCAAGGAAAAAGATCTATCTGCTCTCTCACAGGTACCTGCAATGACACCTGTCTGGAACAGGTGTACACCCAAAAAAGTGAGGAACAGCTTTCAATACACATATATTACAAATACATAATACAATATATTAATTACACTTTCAGCTCTAGCCCTGCCATGACATTCAGGTTACATTGCACAGATCTGAGATGGACTTAACTACAGAAACCTTCTGACCTGGCTATCACCCAGCTGCACCCCTAAATAGAACATCCTTTTCTTACAAAATTTAGGAAGGGTCAAGCCTGGGGCATCTGCAGGTAGGTTGCTCAGCCTGGAACAGCTGAAAATTAACTGAAAGTGCAATGCAGGAGTCATCCTGCATCCCAGGGTGATGTTTCACCTTACATTTGGGTTCCTTCTTCCTGTAAGGTTGAGCTTAGCCTAAAGCAGAGCTGGAGCCTAACTGTAAAAGGGAAATAATCCCCAGCTCAAAATAATGATGTATATCTGTATGCTTGTGATGAACTTCAAAAGATGGTACGTCACAGATACCACAGCTCTAATTTCTCTTAGGTCCAAATACTAGCAACTTTGTATTAACAAAACTGTTGCAAATGTTCTATTCCAGATGAGCACAGTTTTGTGCACAGTCTCGGTATCCGGCTTTAATTGTCTGTCAGACTTTACCAGATTACAGTCTCTCTTATTACTACATCGTGTGTGACTTACCAAAATCCAAACTTTTTTTGATAGAGAAACCAGGGCCAATTGCTTGGTGCATATTCTCTCTCTGGACTCTTTTTGAATACAGACCTGGTGGTTCAGTCTTACCACAAAGAAGCCTTCTAGTCAAAGCATGGCCTCAGGAGACGAGTATTTTAGTGCCTGAACTACTACAGTACCACAGGGAGACTTTATCATACCTGGGGTTTTGTGACCTCAGTATAGGACATATTCCAACCTGTGCATCCTGGCATGCTAGTTATGAAATTTTGGGCACAAATGTTTGGAGGGTGCTCACCTGGGAGCTACAGAACGTTACACAGCTGGATCAAGTGGAAGAAATAACCAGCCATTGGTAGATGGATTACTAAAATCCTAGAAGAAAAAAAATCTCAATTCCTTTTAAAATACACATGCAAAGAGTGCCTTGAATGGTTCATTAACACATGATGACAAATGAAGGTTTGTCAACAGTTCCTGAGCTGAAGCACAATGCCATGGGCAAGGTTTGAAGCATCGCTTCTTCCTCAAACCCCAAACCAAGTACAGGATCTCCCAGGACAACTCAGGAACCAGCCCAGGGAGGGTCAGTACCTGTGAAGACTGGTCTCTATCTTGCACTTCTCAAGAGAGATAAGGAGTTCTCCATTTAACAGAGTTAATTTAGTTAAATGGCTCCACTTTTTTAATAACGCTATTTAAATAGAGTAACTAGAGTCTTCGTTTTTATGGATGTCAGGAGAAACATAAGCTACAAGTTACATGCAAACCACAGAGGAAGTATTTTAATTTCCAACATACAGTGTTTCTCCTAACCTGAAATAACAATTTTAGTTTGTTTGTGCTCCCAGAAGCCATGAAGTCTGCAGGGCTCCAAAACATTAATTTAGCAGGAGGTGTGAGGGAAGTAACACAGCGTACCCTCTGTACCTGCTACGTCTCTGAAATTAAGAGACTCTCCTCTAGGAAACATGCTTTAATGATCTTTCCTTTTTTTCATTAATGAATTTTAGGAACATCTCTTTATGCTTAATTTCATGGGTTTTTTTAATCAGATTACTAAATAATGTCAAGCACCACAAAATGTATTCATATTCTGAAGAGCAGAGCATGGTGTCGTGAGGTCCTCCATCAAGTTTCTCCAATTCACAATCAAAAGGATGTTAGCCATTACAAAAAAAAGGTAGCCCTGAAAACACAGACTAGTTTCTGCAGCTCAGTCTGGTTTTTCTCTGGCTCCCAGACCATCAGCCACAAACACACTCAGCTCTGGTTAGCAATTTGCAGTGCATAAGCCTAAAGCTAACCCAGCTCATCGTTCCGCGAGTGCTGTCTCTGCAATACAGCAACACAACATCAGCCCACAGAGGATGAATGTGTCATCCATAACATGTCTGGGTTTGTTATTTTTTCTCTAGTGCCCAAGTTTAGAGAAGTTGCATTGGGAAGACAAAGATAAAGAGAGCCGTTACTTGTCTTCATCTAGCTATTGGTAACCCTTCATCCTGTTTAAACTGGGGGGAGAGTAATAGCTGCTGGATGCTGATTTGATCAGCAGAGTCCAGAGGTCCTCAGTTCTCACTCTCCCAGGATCCAGGACTGCTGCTAAATGGCCCTACAGCGAACACATAGAGAGGAAATGTGTGCCTGCATGCAGGGAGGCCTCTGAGGGACACACTTGCTCTTCCAGACTAGAGATAAGGCACATTAATTGGAGGGTACACACAGGACTTCTCACAGACTATGTGGTACCTTTCCCCAACATTTAAAATAATAAATTCCAGAGTTTTATGAATGTCATGGCTACTGTTTGTTTTGGGGTTTGTTTTTTTTTTTCCCTCCTCTTACCCTAACCATGCAGGTCTTAATTATAGTCCGGCAGTTAGTCACCACTGAAACAGCAATAACCACTATGCAAAGAGTATATAAACATGGGTCTACCTATAAAAGTAGAAATGCAAATTGTGTTGCCTTGTAATGACTCCAGGCAAAAGACGTGGTGTGAAAAGCAGAGGAAAAGAGCCCAGCCATGCTCAGCTGCACAGTCACTTTGCTGGCCTTTCACCTGGGGAAATTTCAGTTTAATTTTCACTTACAGCCCAGGCAGGATGTAATTCAGTTTCCTTCTAGTCCCCACTGGACTTTTTTTTTCCCCACTCCATGTCACAAAGCATACATTCACATAACCAGTAATACAATTGAAATCCTCAGAAACACCAAGAAGAATAAAAGGTAGGGATAGTCTAATATCTGCATTAACAGGGGTTTATTAGGTGTAGAAGAACCATCCCAGAATTGTTCTGTACAGGCCAGTTCAGTGGTCTGGCAGAGGTACAAGGACTCTTGACAGATGGCTTGATTTGAATGTAAGATGGGAACAGCTTCAGAGCCCATCACTGCAGTACAGCCAAATATTCACAGAAAACAGTTTTCCAGCCATGCCCAAGAGTTAATTTTCAAAGGGGCAGGACTCAGGCTACAGTGAGGAAATGTGGTTTTCTATTCTCCACTGTACAAGGCACAGGAAAGGACTAAATCTGCATTTAATTTTAACCCTCTAAATAAATAAAAGCAACCCAGCATCATTTGACCTCCCCTATCCAAAGCTCTGCAGCAGCCAGAAGGAAGATAACAGGGGAAAAGAGAGGAATCAGCTGCAGCTGCTACCAGCAAGACAAAAGAACAGCAGGGAAGGTTTTCCTGCATGCCCAGGAGGGGGAAGGCACAGGGATGCCCTGCTCCCAGCTGGCTGTTGGATACAACTGGGACAGAGGTGAGGTTTGTCTTGTCATCAGGAGGGAGGTGGATGTAGCACAGCAGGAACTGCTTGTGCTGGAGAATGGTGCATGCTGGGTGCAACATCTCCTCTCTTGTTCTTGCAGCAAAGGGGATTTTCTGCCTGTGGCATCCCAGCACTTCCCCTCTGCAAGCTTCTCCCAAGTGCTCCTTGGATCAGGAGCACAAGCACCGGAGCTGAAACAGTCCGCTGGGACCAGAGACATCACAGACCCATCCTGCTTCCAGGACTTCGAGGAGACATCTCTCCACCATGGTTTACCCACTCAAAGTATTCGCAATTCAGCACAACAGTACTGAAGTCCTGCTGACCTGTGTTTTCACCACCTTTGAAAAGCAGCATTTGTCTAGAACGGCAGCACCAGCACTTGTATCACTTTTATGTGTAAAGAAAGATGTGAAAACAGATCAGCTTTCAGTGAAACATTGCATCTTCTCTTGCAAACAGCTAAGCACAGGCTGGAAGCAGCATCCTCACCATGCACACTTCTGCTGTTGCCTTGAAACTGCCATCAAACTTTTTCCTGAGAGGTTTCCCTTACCTACACCAGTGATGTTGCCTTCCTACTAATTTGCCCACACCAAGACAATTTTTTTGCATCCCCACCGAGCACTGCCAGCAGCACTGGGCATGAAATGCAGGAGAGAGGGACGGGGCATCCCACGGCAGGACCCCAGGAGGCTGACCCCACAGGACAGCCCAGACACCTGACAGAAAGATACTAACTACTGACGCAGTCCTGTGAAGGATTTAATAAAATTACTGCATTAGTCTTTCCTCGATTGTCACAAATACACCTCCATGATGTACCCAGCGGCCTTTAATTATTTTAAGTTTGCCAAAGTGCAGATTTCTACCACATCAATAAAACACCCAGGTATCTCACCTGAAATGCTGAAATCTGAGGGAAAAACAGGAACAAAAACTTTACACCACCTGGCAAGGGCAGCTTTCAAAAGTAGATTTCTCCTTTACCCAGAGGCTGGCTACAAAGTCCAGTTTCCTCGGAAATGCAGAAATTAATTACCTGCATTGCAAGCACCCATATTATTATATTTGTTTACCTTATTTTCTGGTCTCCAGTGACTGTTACACTTTGTTAACATAACACAAGTATTTTGTAACACAGACCTGATATTTAGGCAAGAATTACCTTCCCTGCCCTTTAATTTATACCAAACTCAGAGTAGATTTAATTAACACAACAATTTTGAGTGTAATTTAAAAACCACAAGAAACTTTAATTTTAAAAATTGATTTTTATCTAGTTTTAGCTATTTTCCTGAAGACAGCCTGATGCTTGTTAACTGGTAAAGCAACAAGTATATAGTAATTTAGCCTTCACATTGAACTCGGTACTTTTTTGCTACCTAGAGAACACAAAATATTCTCTAAGTGTTGCCAAGCAATTATAACCCAGATTCTTTTAGTCAGAAGCTATATTTGAAATCCTAATTTATTTAACATGCTTTATTATTCTAGGAAATACGGAATGGCATATATTTGCTATTTAATAATTTTTGCCAAGCTGTTTGAGTTGAAATTGGACTTCAGTTGAAATTCTATAAAGCCAGCATTTTTATTTGCTTGTCATTTAAGTAAATCAAATTATAATATACTAAAAAGACATAAATAATGAATTATCAAAGCATATTTTGCATATAAAACTAAGGGCCTTCTACAAGGGGTGTATTAACAGTAGCTAGTGAGCTGACTCTTTCAGGTTAACGCGTGATTTTTCAAATGCATTTATGTGTCCTGAGATGCACATAAAGTACCTAACAGGAGTTTTTAAAGTACTTAAAAAAACTAAATAGCAAAATACCATTGAAATGAGGAGTTAAGTTTCCAGCTTCCACGGATATCTACTGGGATTTTCAAAGACTTTTAGGTAACAAAATGGCTTTGAAAGTCTGACTTCAAGATTTGGGAGGCAGCAGAGTCCATCCTTCCTGATGTGTTTTCAATTGTAGACTGGAACAAACTTTCTTGTTTTTGTAATTCTTATCCTTTTGCTCAGTTTTGTGTGGAAATTTCAAATAAAACAAAAAACCCTCCCAAATATTCAATTGAAAACAAAAGTGACAAAAGCAAAAAGTTTAGAACACAGACTTTGAAAAAAATTCTTTAAAATTAAATCAGAACTTTCCACAGTACTCCTCACTTAGTAAAAACCCGACAGATTTATTAAATGTATGAAAGTATGTATGCAGTAAGCTTGAGCCGACTTCCAATGCTTAAGATAACTCTTATCACTCAAGAAATATTTTCAATGCCTTAAAACTCAGAGAGGTCCCATTCACAGATTCTTCCACAGCAGTTATTTAAAATAGTCAGTGTAAATCATAACTTGAAACAGATTTTCAGAATTTCCAATTAAACAGGCATCCCCCACTACTAATTTTTTTCTTCTAAAATTTTTTTTAATCTCATTGAAAACCCCAAAGCATCCAGAAATGTTTATGGAAAGTTTTTCACATGTCCAAGACAGCTGCTAGACTTCCAGCTTCACATATAATTCAGTGCTTCCTGCAGCAGCTCAGACCAGCGTGCCTCAGATTTCTTGGCGGCTTTTCTCACCAATTGCTTTAACAAGGCTCGGAGGTACAAGATGTTGATAAGGGGGATGTCTAGGAAAAATTAACAGCAGGGTGGGACTGTGAAAGTCAGCTCCTTGCCTCCCTTTGAGCAGTCTGTGCTGGGCAGCTCAGGTATTTCAGCATCTTGGGACTGGGGACAGCTGGTGGATGGTGATTGTGGCCAAGATGTGAATGCAGAACATCCCGGTACAGAATGACCGAGCCAAGACAAACCCCAGCAACAGGCGGAGGGGAATATGCAAGGAGGAAATAATTCCCCAGCCTGGGGTTTCACCTATCCCTCCCATGGGCTAGCAGTCTTCACACGGAAGACCTGTGCCAGCAGAGAGGCAGAGTCCCTACCCCAGCACCACAGATCTCCCCCTGGCACAGCATCCGTGGGAGCCCCTTCCCTGCAAATCGAGCAGGCGCAGGGAGAACAACTGGCTTGTAGCCAGACTTGCCACTTTTTCCCTGACAAGACAGACAGTTGACTGTAAATTGGCATAAAAATACACATATTTGCATAAATCCTGGGGCAGACCATGCAGAGCTCATGCCTTCCCTTTTTAAAACATGGTGCCTCCTATGCAAAGATGGTTACGTGCATGCAATGAATAAATAAAAGATAACCTCATGACATACCCCAATAGGAGCCTCAACTTTCTTTAATAGCGATAAGATGAACAAAGAGGGAGGAAGGAGGAGGGCCTCTTAATGCTATTTTCAGCCATTATTAACGAAGATCAAAAGGAACAGCAGAAAATCAGACCCCTCCAAACGGTGCGGTGCTGCGACCCCAGCCAGAGCAGATGCTGGCAGGACAAGGTCACACGGCTGGGTTCCCAGTGCTCTGCTGGGAACAACCTGAAGGCTCCAGAAACTCATGCAGGAGACTTGAAATTCAGTAAGGACAAAACGAGAAATCCAGTAACAGATGTCTGAAGAGAGAGAGGGGAAAGGATCTGTTTGGACTTGTGAGAGCAAAGAAAATGAAGTATGCAAATCACTTCTCAATTTCATACAAAAACACCTCTTTTAAGTTTTGAGCCAAGGAATAGAGAAAAACAAGAGTTCGCTTCAATTTGTTCATAAACCTGGAGGAAAGGACAGCATGAGACTTGGCTCGCGTCACCCGGCACATCATGCATCTGTGCAGGAGAGCTGCCTGATGCACACCCGGCTCTTCACAACCAGACAGGGGTTCCTCTTGAGTCTGACAAGCCCAAGTCATCCTGTGCAGAGGCTAAACCAAGTCAGGGGTAAAAAACAAACTTCTAGCTTCTGGCATTGCTGCCACTATTGCTCCAGAAATGACAATGAAGCTTTTTCCAGAGCCTGTTGCAAAAGCAACCCAACACACGACACAGACTGGCTCGAGGCTGGGCACCTTCATCAGGTTCCTCAACCCCAGCCTCTGCCACTCCACAGGGTTTTCTTCCAGGAATGCCCTCTGGATAAGGAAGCAATGCCAGAGAATGTGTTTATTGCTGAAATCTCCCCTCAGCGTGACGTGGTGGAAGGTGCAGAGGAGTTCCCGTGGGAATTGGGGGAGCAGGAGGGTGCCGAGCACTGCTGGCAGCCAAGGGCTCCTCTCTTCCCTGTCCGGTTTAGTCAGGGTGTGCTTTGCTCAGCCTGAAGCTCATACTTATGGATTCTGATTGTCAACCTTAAAATCCTGCTCCTTGAAGTAAATCAAATTAACTGCAATATTAATAGGTTTTTTTTCTTTCTACTTCGAAAAATCTTGAATTCAGCAGAAAAGCAACAACTTCTCTCCATGCTAACATCACCCCACACGCCCCCCAACTGACTCACTTTACCCGACAGAAGCCCTCTTCTGCCTGTGTATTGCTCGGGACATTAAAACTCACTGTATCATTGCTAGATGTGGCACAAAGACATAAAAGAAAGAAGAGACTCAACTCAAATTAACACAAAACCGCTAACCAAACATCAGTTTCACCATTCCATACTTCCATGCGTGGAGAACCGAGCACGGACTTTGATTTGGTACCACACCAAGCTTCAGAGTACACCACTGAAACCAGAAATTTGCCTGCTGTTTCCTGGCAATGTCATCCCAGGGCACGCAGAGGGATGTGATGTGGAAGCTGAAGGGTTAAGCAAATTCTCCCATTCAACCACCATCTGATGTTGTGCACATTCAAAGCACTAATTATGTCTAACAAAGACAATGCACAAAGCCCTGCACGATACTGTAGAAAATTTCAATAATGCCAGTATAGCTTATTAGGATTATTTTTTGTGGGTTAAGGTTGAGGACAAATATTTAAAACCTACATGGGTATTTGCATGCAGTGTTCCTAAGAATAGTGAAACTTGAATTAAGAGCAATTATCAGAAAGATATTGCATGTTCTATACTCTATTATCTTGCTCAAAGTTCCTTCAAGTACTAATGGAGAAAGCTGCTGGGAAATCGAATCAGCCATGAGTTGGGGACATCCCCATTAGAAACCGAGATGGACGCAGCTAAAGCAAAAGACCTGGAGAGACATTTTCAGAAGCAGTCTCGAGCAATCAGAGGTAAGGTTTGTATTGCTGAACCACAAGGTTTCCCCACAGCAAAGGTGTCAGCCTGGGTCTGAAAACAGGGAGAGGTGGTACACAGCTGGGACACAGCCCTCACCTGCTCCAGTCTTTTCCAGATTAACAAGGAAAATATAAATACATCTGTGAAAAAAGTTGTAACACTGGAGTTCAGCATGTCAAAATAAGGAGAAGTTGCTGAGGTTAAAGCGAGGACAGCTGGGACCTGAGCCATAAGCCTGTCCCTCCCATGCAGGCAGTAGAGCATCAGCTGAGCAAGTCTGCAGCACTTGCACAGGGGCGGCTGAGGCAGAGACAGGTGCTGAAACAGGAAACAGTTGCTAACAGTATATATACACACATATATATACACATATATACATGCATAATGGCAGCAACAGAGAGCCAGGGCCAAGTCCAACCAGTAAGCAAGTGCCAGGTTAGTACTGTTTTAATTATAGAACTTCTGGCTTTTTGATTTTTTTGGACTGTGTCTGCATTTTTATGTTTATGGAGCATAGATACCCAGGAGGCGAACCTCAAAGCACCTTCTTCTGTTCATTATTACCTGGCATTGCCCTCGGAGCCCAAGGCCCTGTCATGCCCCAGCATGTGGGTGTGTATTGCAGCGTCTGAGTTAGTCCTTCCAACAGTGGTGAAAGGCAGAATTAAAATGTGGGTTTGTGCTTCGGGTAGCTTTTTGAAGTGCTATGCATTGCAGTGATAGTTATTAGCAAGGTTTCCTATGGAAGCAATGTTTATACAATCGCACCTCTGCACATTCAATTTGCAGCTACATTCAAAATACAGGTATAAAACTCAGGGAATTATGTCCCTACAAAGGGAAGGCATAAAAACTGGTGAAAAGCAGCATTTGGTTAGATGTAGGCAGAGAAATTCTTCCACAACACATGGAAAAAAGCAACAAGAGCTGAGCCATTGTATCTTAGCTATAAAGCCAACACCAGGCCACCAGCACGAAGCGACTGTACAGACTGTACGTCAGGCTGCAGGTCATCCCCAGCACACAGCACCTCGTAAGGGACATGAGGGACCCTACGTGAGGGTTACCGCAATGGGATCAGCACAAACGGTTTAGAGACCAAAGAAATCAAACCCCTAGGGAAGCGTACCTCAGCTGGGCTGGTCGTGTGATTATTTTCTCTCTAGAAAAGCACCCTCACTAAACCAGAACAACTCTCACATGGCAAATGCAATACAGAGTGAAATCAGCAATGCTGCTACAAGTGAGAAATTCACAGCTTCACCTTCTGTCCTGAACCTGCTGGAACCATAAATATCAAATCAATGATGTGAACTCCTTTGCTGGGCATGGGAGAAATTCTGAAGCAGCAAACCAAGGAGGGGGAACTTAACCAACCCTATAAACTTCAGTATATGTGTAGTTTGTTCCTTAGAAAACAAGTTGCTAAAGCAAAACATTAACATACTCACCATTTGAAATCAGTTTCTCTCCTGGCATTTGGTGCCACACTTGCTACCGTGCCCCATTGTACGAAGCTCGTAACCTTAGCCAGCTTACAGAGTTGTTGCGCATCAGGACAGAGCTTGGGCAAGCTGTTCTGCCAAAGAGCGGGTAAGATTTTGCTCAAAGCTCCTGTTTGTAGCGCTGATCCACAGCAGGGAGCCAGGGCTCCCCTCCAGCAGTTCCCACAGCAGCGGGGTTTGCCGTGGTTTAAGGCCACCCTGAGGCCACACCGACCTTCGCGTCTGTGACATTGTTCTTCTCGCACCCCGCTCCTCTCTCCGCCGCAGGTTCTTTCGCTGGCTCCAGAGAAACTCCCGGCTCTCGGGCCATGGCGGGGACTGGGCCGGGGGCAGGCGCCTGGACTGACTGACTGACGGACAGGCCGCGCCGCCGCTCCACGCGCTGTGCCCCCGTCAATCTGTCATTCAGAGGCGCTGATTGGCTCAGC
>VZTO01017630.1:6626-27634 GCA_013400615.1 Syrrhaptes paradoxus
ACCAGGCAAGCCCATAACAGCATCCCAGGTTCTTATCCCAGAGCATCTCAGTGCTTCCATTCCCCACCTGTACACCACACACCCGCTCGGTTATCTCTTGCCTGTTTGGGATTTTGCAGATTTCTTACCCAAAACAGAGACTCCCTGGTGTTGCTCCCAGCCTCCTCGCATGCCACCCACAGCCACTCAGGTGGAGCTGGCACTGGAGACCTGTGCCCACAGCAGAGCCCGTGAGTCCATCAGCAGGACAAACCCCACAATGCCCCAAAAAAGACACCCTGCCCTTCCCACTGCCTCCTGCATTCCAGTAGTCCCAGCAAAGATTTGAGTTTTATCCTCTCTGGAGGATTCGCGAGGGAAATGTGGATTTTTGCAAATGTGCTCACTTATCTAGATTATCTGACGGGGCTCCAGGCGGCAGTTTTTCAGACCGTTGAATCTTTTTTTCCCTAATTTCTCTGAGGACATTTTTTGTTCTCATACCAGTTGGCCACCCTAAGCCATGCTTAGCTGTTTGTACCCCAGTGACATTTTTAAAGCAAGTTGTTTTCTTTTAAAGGCAATTACTTCCCTCTCTTAAAAATAGCTTTCTGAAACAGAACATTTTCACGGACAAAAATACCAATACTAAAAACGTTTGAGGGGACAGGCTGAATATCTCATACCAATGGTAATGAAATACCACGGGAGTTTTTGAGATGGTATGGGAGAATTTCCTAACACAAAAGGTATCGCATCCGAGGAAGGATCCAGTGACTTGTGCATGCCCTCGATGCTGGGATGGAGCTGGTCTGTCCAGCTGCAGCCAGTGCTATTGCCGCCCACTTACATGGTTAAGGCATTTTAAATATGAAAAATTGGAGACAGAGCAGAAGATAAAGGCATAACCACAATACCAGGGCTGGCAGGAAAAAAAATGAGAGAGGGGAACCTGCAGAGCCCAATCTGCTTGTGGCTACAAGGAGCGCGAGGCACCTGGTTACACTCAGAGTACTTTCGTGGAAGAAAAAAATAAGCTCTTTAATCTAGCAAGAAAAGCCTAACAAGAACAAATGGCTGGAAGGTGAAACCAGGCAAATTTATATTAGCAAAAAGAGGGGTCCAATTTTTTAAGGCTGAGGCTGATGAGCCATCGAAACGAATTATTAAAGGCGGTGATGGGTCTGCCTTTCCCAATGTCTTCAGATAAATGCTGAAAACCTTTCTGGACAGTATCCCTGGGCCAAACACAGATCATTAGATTTTATTGGTGTGGCTTGACCTGATCCATACAGGAGTTACATCCTTTACGTGTTTATTTGTGACCTTAAGTACCACACATCTACACAGGCAGGACATGAGGGTTTTTGTTTCTTTTTGAAGGAAATACGACTGCATGAACCCGCCGCTCACTTTTGAACTACCAGGGTGGAAGGAGTTAATCGTTTCTCTGTGACAGAGGAATAATTTTGAGTGTTGGTCATGCAAACATGCCGGGGTTAGGAGAATGAACTATCAAAAACTGTCAGGGCATGAATAGAGTTATCATATGAATGGACTTGCCCCTGGAGATAAAGGCAGCACCGAAGGCTGACAGCGAGGGGAGCAGGGACGTAGGAAACACAGGACCCGACCGAAACAAAGAGCAGAGGTGTCAGGATGTCTTGATAAAACCGGCGCTCCCCGGAGTCCTGCACACCGGGACCTGTGCGCGCCGATCCCAGCAGGATGCATGGGATGAGCCCCTCTCCCTCCCTTTGTGGCTGAGCATCTTTTCAGGCTGGGGTTCGTTGTTTTTTAGTTTGGTGGGTTTTGGTTTTTTTTTTCTGTTGGATAAAATTTTTTTCCAATTATTTTTCTGCAATCGAAAAAAATAGGGAATTCTTTCGTCCCTGTAGTAATGCATCAGGTTTTTGGTTGTGCTTAAATTTGGATTCATCAGATCTATTTCCACCGTCACCAAAATGGGTGCCCATTTATTTTCACTGTAAATAAACCCCTCACGATTTCAGGAAACAAGAATTCAAGGAGAATGAAAAATAGCTCACAGAATGGGTGCATTTTGTGCACTGTTGTGTTATTTTTCTGCAAATATGGGGGTTTGATTTTCCAGAAGTTTTTTAAGCTATTAGCACAAGAAAGATGGAAATAAAGATGAGACCAAAAACACATTTCCTGAGCCTACCTAAAATCACCCAAATATTTGCTTTATATCAGCATTTTGGGAGCAATCCAAAAATTAAACACCCCAAAATTGATTTTTTTTCCTAATTTTTTTTTGCAAGCGTAGCTCAAATAATCTCCCTGTTTTAAAAAAATGCTTCTCCATCCCCCCCATCACCAAAAGTCTGTATACGTAAAACCTCTTGTTTCTTATTCTTATGGAGGAACACGGCATCTTCGCAGCCTTTTTACAACCGAAAAAGCTATTTCCTCTCCCTTTCAGAGCTTTCCTTCTCCCGCAGCCCAGACTTCAGCATTGCTGCAGAAGGGGTAGAAAAGTAGTGCTGAATAAACGCACAGATGAGTTTTTACCTCTTTTTCATTTTGAGCAGAGGGGCAATTAATGAGATTACAATCGAGAGATTAGCGGGGGAGATCGTCACAAACCCTTCCTCCGGCCCCCGTTTCGGCAGCGCAGCAAGCTGCTCGGTTTTCCCAAGGACCTGGTGCTCTCCCGTGCCCCATCCCTCTTGTGGGGGGGAACAAAACGTCTCCGTCACCGACCCCATGGCGTGGGGAAAAGGCGAGCATCCCTGTGTCAACAGCTCTGCATCCTCCCTGCTATGCTCTCTGTACATCACCCTGTCCCCGTCACCCGCTGTTTGCCTTGGCCGTCCCTGCGTGCCCCGAAATGCTGGGGGAGATGTCCCGGGGTCTCCCTTCCCTGCTGCACCACGTTTCCCACCAAGGCACCACCTGAGCTCACCCGCGGGCCACGAGGTCCATGCCGTGATGGGGAGGAAGGTCGCCCACCTTACGGACGGAGGGCAGAGCTGAGCCGGAGCCATCACCTGGGAAGGAGCAGACCGCAGCAGCAGCATTTGAAGTGCCATTTTCTGGCAGAAAATACAATTTTGTCACCACCCATCCGAACCTCAAATGTGGTAAATTCCCCTCATTTAGTTTCCTTTCAATACCACAAAGATATTTCGTATTTTATTATTTAACTTCAATTAGTGGTGACATATAAAATATCAAATTTAATATTTTTGTCTATGTAGCTGGGTGTGTAATTGTGTAAATATTTTAGTCTATCACACTATCTTTATATTATTGAAAAAAACATTTCTACCTCCGTGCTCTAAAGGAATTTAACAATTTCAGAAAAATTATTTTCAGTGCTCCAAATGAAAATCTTCCACATTGGGCAAATTTTCACCCAAAAATTTCATCTGAGTTTTGGCTTTCAATGCATTTTTCAATTCTGACACACCGAAATGTGGGAATTTCCCCACGGAACAGCAATTCCCTTTTCCGCCCATTTTCAGGGCACCCAGTGGACACAAGACTGAAAGGAATAAAAAATTATAAGCTCGGAACTTCTTGGAACAAGTCTTTCAGGAACAAGAAAGGCACTGGGAGCTCTTGGAAAGGGAAGAAAATCAGAGTGAAGCCATTTCTTCAGGTTAATACATGTCTTTATATACCAATTGCTTCCCAATACGCACACGCAGAGTTCAGCGCACGCTGGCCTTAAATTTTCTTTGTGGCTGTAATTTTTTACCCTGCAGCTCTTAAAAGAAATGGGTGGCATGGCCAGAGATGCACGGCAAGAAGCAGACTGTGGCTGTGGCAGCAGGCAGAGGTCACGGCCAGCAGCAGCGGAGCATCTCTGTGCACCACGGCTACACCCTTACACCGTGCCCGCACGTGCCACGCGCTGTAGGAGCGGGGCAGCAAAGCCCGGCACAATGGGAGTGCAGGACACGCCAGGGCTGTGCTGCACTTTGAAGCATCTCCCCACGTTTCTAGTCCCATCCCCATGCCAGGGTGCTCAAAGTCTGGCACTGCAACCGCCCTGGCACGGCGCTGCCACCAGCCTGTCCCAGCACCCCGAGATGCCGGGTGCTGGCAGCCACATCCCCGGCTCCACTGACTGTATCGCGGGGCCGGGCTGGCACTGAGCTGCCCCGTGCCACCGCAGAGCAGTGCCCCGGTACCCATAGAGCAGTGCCTCGGTACCCACAGAGGCACGAGCATCCTCGGGGGCAGCAGACGGAGCACCACCAGCTTTCTGCAGGGTCCTGCTCATTGTCCTGACACTAACCAGCACCTTCTGCCCAGTCTAACCCAATTCCAGCCAGCTTGGTCTTCACCAGAGCATGGCTCACCCCCAGCCCCATGCATCGCCCTGACTGAGGCTGTTAGTGAGACGAGTTTTCTCTTCCAAAAAATCTTGTGGGAAACCCACGTCTTTGCCAGCCGGGGACAGGCAGACAGCAGCCTAGGGCCTGGCTGTCTGTACAGACGCCATAAAACCCACCCCAGCAGCAAGCAATCTCCTCTGCAGAGGACAGCAAAGAGGCCCAGCCTCACTTGTCCATGCCCAGGGTTAGCTAAGTACCAGGAGAGCTTCCTGGATTCACAGGGATGCAGCGCCGAGAGCCCGGGGCAGTGCATCCTGCACCTCATTCTGCCCAGGGCTCGGGGCGCGGGGCAGCTGCTGCACCGTGGAGCAGAGGGCAAGCAAGGGCGGGGGGTATCAAGGTGCTGGGGTCCCATCCTTCACCCCCAGACCCCGTCCCCAGCAGTGAGAGCCCAATGTATCCCCTGCAACAGCAGGAAAGCCAGCAGGGAAAGGAGCAGGAGGAGTGCCAGGGAGGGGACAGCTGGCAGAAAGCAGGGTGAGGACCAGCAAATACCTGGAATACAGGTGAGGAGGACAGGCTGGGTGGGAGGGGAGGTGCGGGTGGCTGTTGGAAGATGGCAGTAGGTGCAAGGACCCAGCCTGGCGGGGTGCTGCAAAGTGCACAAGGCATCATGGTGTCAGACCCTGGGCCTCGGCGTGCCGGAAGAACGGCAGGGATGCGGAGGCAGGAGAAGGGAGGGATGTCACTGCTGCCACCGGATAGGGACACCGGCACCGGGGCTCACTGCAACGGGCTGCGCCATGCTGGCCGTGGCTCTCAGGCATAGCAGAAGGGAGGAAGGATGCTGCTGCCTGTGCCAAGGACACGCTTGGGAGCGGCAACGGCAGATCTCTGGGTGATGAAGATCAGCAGAACCCGGGAAGCTGCCACGCCGCAGCCGCCAGCACGGAAGGAGGCAGGCGGGCGGGTGGGTGGCAGGCAGCAGGGGCAGCACTGCGGAAGCCGAGGGGGGCCCAAGACGCCGGAGCAGGGGTGCTGCTGACTGGGGCCGGGGATGAGTGCGGCTGGCAGCAGGGTGGAGCGTCTGGGTGGCAGGAGCAGGCCTGATGGTGCTGACACGGAGACGGCAGCAGAGGGTCCCTGGCTGCATCCCTGCTTCCCACTTGGGAAGTTTTCCAGCCCTTTCCCTCACGACAAGTTTCCCACCTGAGTGCCATTCCAGCTCCCCACACCCTCTGCACACCCTCCCGCACCCACCCGCTCTCTCCGTCACAGCCCACACTGCCCGGCCATCACGCACAGCCCCGCACTGCCGCCAGCTCTGGTGACGGGGATCACCATGGCGGAGCTGGTGCCTGTGTCCCTGTCCTCTCTGCAGCCACCCGTGCACGCTGCAGCAGAGCCCTTGCAGGGGAGGCTGGGCAGAGCTGTCAGGCATTGCTGCAGAAATCAAGTCCTCCTGCCCAGCTCCAAAGTTTAGCCTCCGGTGCAAAAGCTCCAGAACCGGCAAACTCAGGCAGACAGGAACCCGGAGCTGCGCTCCCCTGGGAGCAGGGAGAAGTTAAGCCCAGCAGAGCAAGCAAGCCCATGTGGATGCATTCAAACACCCACAGTGATCCTGCAGGTCCCCCCAACGCTGCCCGGTCACACCAGGGCCACCCCGGTTCTTACCTTCGCTGGTGGTGGCAGAGAGGCAGGCAGCCAAAGCGATGATGATGGAGAGCGAGGATGTCAGATCCCCCTGTGCCCATGCCATGGTCTGGCGGGGCCACCAGGCACGGGACAGGGCCACCTCGGTCGTCCCAGCACCTCTGCGAGCGAGTGCCCGGAGCTACGGCACACACCAGCTAATGCAAAGGCACTTTGCGCACATTGCTCGCATCCACACAGGCGAGCGGGCTCGGCAGGGAGGGAGCAGCCTGCCTGTCACTGCTCGCAAGCCAATGGGGTGGGTGGGCTCTGCAGCGAGCCCCCCTTCCCGCACCACACGCGCACGCTGTACCCAGCCTGAGCATCCGGACGGCAGGCTCCCGCTCCCCCCAGCTACCCGTCCCCCCTCCCTCATGATGCTCAAGCAGCCCCCACTGCTTCTCACGCTCCCCATCCCTCTCCACTGCTCTTGCCAGGCTGCTGCGAGAGCCAAAGTTGCAGCCCAAGCTGTGGTTCAGCAGGGAGCTCCGTGCTCGGTCGAGGTCAGGTGTGAAGGGGAGAGGGTTGCCCTTCAGTCCTGGTGTGCATGGAGAGGAAAACCCCTTGCGCATGCTCCCCTTGCATGTCTGGGACTGGGGAAGACAGGCAGAGCCCCCCTTCCCCAGTGCTTTTCACGACACATCGTCCTGGGACAGACACTCTCCACTTGCCCTTGAGCTGGGCCAGCAGGAGCAGGGGACACACAGCACCCAGCGTGTTTACAGACACACTGGCCATCCGAGACAGGGCCAACCTGTTCCAAAGCAGAGTTTGGGAGGTCACAGCAGTCGTCCCAGGGTGGGCAAGGCCAGGTGCTGGGCAAGGGGACCCTGCAATGGGGGTCTGGGCTGCCTTGGGAGCACTGAGCATCCTCCCCACAGCCCTGCTGGGGAAGCCTCTGCATCCCTCCAGCTTGGAGCTGCCAGAATTGCCGAGCCCGAGTACCTTGCTCAGCATTAAACACTCGGCATCTGTCAACAGACCCCCTACAGCGGCCGTGACTGTTTCCCCATCTAAATTCTGAACGATCACTAATACCTGGCCACGGTAACCACAGATGCTGACTCCCACCTACGCCACGTGCAGTGGGGTTATTCGCTCTTCCATACGCTCGCGGCCAGGGGACCGATGTGTGACTGCCTCCCTCCTCTGTCCCCAGCAACTCACCCCAGGAAAAGGCATGAGGGAGGGCGGGCATCTCTCCCTGTTGACTGTCAGGCCATCCCTTGGATAAAGCTCACATCAGACTTGCTCAGTGGGCTCGGGATGTGTGTGCAGGGAGTGCTGCACGCCCTCCATCCCACCCTGGATCCCAGTGTGTTCCCTGAAGATGCTGGACCCCACGCTGGGGTACCCCATGGCACCGCCAGCAGCTTCCTACGAGCTGGGGTGAGAGGGGCTCCCTGTCTGTGGTGGCAACAATTCCCCATTCAGAGCGGATGAGGACTGCCTGCGGGGACAGCTCTGCACCACTCATCACCAGGTCCTGGGAACGGCCCGGGGCGTCTGGTCCCTCCAGGTTTTTTGCTCTGCCTGCCTGGGAAGTTGTCCGTCCAGAGACAGCGCTGGAGAGATCCTGTCATCAGCAGTGTCGTGGGATGGGCTCGCAGGGCGGCTCAGGAAGGGATACGGCCATGGCTCAGGGACAGCTCCAGCAGTTCCCAAGGCAGCTGGCAGAGGCTGAGCGGTGCTGTCAGCCCAGGGGTGCAGCTAAGCAGCGAACTTTGCAATGGGCCTTGGAGCAAAGGGGTCAGGGCTGATGGGTTCCTGGATAGCACCAAGCCACCAGGAAGCCCCGGAGCAGCTCTGATGCCGTGATAGTTGTGCCCCTGCAGCTGGTGGAGAGCTGATTTTCCGCCAGCTATCACATTGCCTCTCCAACCCAGCCATCTCCTTCTGCTGAAACGGCTTGTCACAGCTCAGTGCTGGATCCCTCAACTCGTTGTCACTCAGTGCTCAAGCAGAGCCAGGTGTGTCAGAGGGACACTATCTACAGTGCCACCAACTCAGTCCCAAGCTTTGGAAATGAACCTCTGGGGAAGCAGAACCCAGCTTTGGCCGTGCCTGAGTGGTGCTCGCTCCCAACGCGATGCTCTGACGCGGGGGGTTAACCTGCAGAACTCCAGCACAACCCAGGCACTCACACGGGCTCTCTGGTCCCCTGGCTCTATCCCAGCCCCACATGTCCCAGGAATGTGGGTCCCCCAGGTCTCACAGAGGTGCCCAGGGATACCAGATATTGCACCTCCCCACAGCTTTTGGCTTTGCCGTGACCCAGGACCCTAGAGAAGCTGCAGTGTTTGGACACTGTTAGAGAGCATAAAGCAGCTTTGCAGGAACCAGAACACAGTGCCTCCAGGATAGTGTGCCCCAAATCCCTCCCAGGGAATGGGAGTCCTCTTAGATACACTGTCAGCTTTGTGGAGAGAGGATGATGGGTACTGGGGTGCCTTCCTGCAGTGGTGGGTGCAGCAGGGTGCTGAGCCTTGGTGGGGGACTGTGCTGGCTCCATGTGAACTGTGTACTGTAATGCAGAGCACGCACGCTGAGCACCAAAAGGGTATGGGGGTAGGGGCAGGCATCCTGGTTTCACTGGACACTTGGTTTTGCAGTCATTATATGCCTCATGTGCGTAATTAGTGCATGTGCCCGGAGGATGGGCACTGTCGGGAGTGTGTGAGCTGGTACAAGATGCAAACATGTGCCAAGAGCCTGGGATGCTCCTGTCTGGAAATGCAGACCCTTTCCATACCAGGACCCACGTGCAGCCATGGACACAGTCACAATGCATCTCAGGAACCCCAAACAACCCTGGCCCTTCTCCCCACCTGCGTCCCTCCCCAGGCTCCCAATCATCTCTCCCTGGCCTGAGCTGGATGGAGCGCGATGCCCGCCCGCTGGCTGTCTCCCCCATCTCACTGCGTGCTGCTGCCTCCGCTCCTCCGTGAGTCTCTTGCCATCGCCACGTCCCTCAGACGTGGTCCCGCACCTGGCTGTCACGGAGATGGGGAGGATATTTATAGATGCTGTGGAGAGAGGAAAGCACAGCTCAGGCAGGGAGGATCAGTGAAGGAGGAGAGCCAAGCCTGGTTATACCCCCTTTGAGCACAACCAGGATTATTGTGCATTTACCAGGGAGACCACAGCCTCTTCGCTAATTCAGCAGCTCAGACCTGAGTGGCTGTTGCCTTTTTCATCCAGCTTTGCACCCAGGGATTGCCCATCAGAGCCCTGCATGAGCAAATCTGTGTCTGGGCTAACAGGGAGGGCAGCCCTGCCTGTCCCGAGTGTCCCTGCTCCTCCCTCGTCTCGAGAGCAACTTCCAGGCACTTCTGTTCTCCCGTAGCATTTGCAGGGCCACATCACTCCAGGTCAGGGCTGGCACAGGCAGCATGGGTGGCAGAGTCGTTAAGGGAATGACGCCACCTCCAGTACTCGTGCCACTCTGTGTTGGGCCACCACTAGACCCAGGACCCTCCCCCCCACACACACACCCCTGCAGAGAAGGGGATGCTCAGGGCAGGGAGAAGAGCCTGTCCATCTGTCTGTCCCCTGATGTACGACCCTTTCCCAGGATGAGAAGCACTGGGAGATGATGGGGCATGGGTGCCCTTACCCAAGCCCAATGCGCATCCCCATCCCATTCACAAGGTGTCTGAGGGAGGAGGAGGATGAGCTGAGCCCGAGGCATGGGCAATGCTGTGCAGAGATCTGGGACTGTCCTGCAAAGCAGTGTCTGCCTATGGCAGGGGGGACAGGGTCCTCAGGGGCTTTCCCCACACAGATGGTCTCGCACAATTCCCCTTCCATCCTTTGCACAGGCAACAGCCCCAAATCTGAGAACCTTTTAAAATGGGATTGACTGAACAAGTCAGGGTCCTGCTGCCTTCCCCCCACAGCCTGACCCCTCCCTCCTGACCTCCCCAGCAGAGCCCCAGGAGAGGAGGGGATGCTGGGCCCGTGCAGGTGGTACATCCCCTCCTCTGCACTTTCACGTGGCTGTGGCATCTGCCAGCAAAACTTGCTCTCGGTGCCCCGACCTGAGCTGTTAGCAGTAATTCCCAGTGAATTCCAGTGTACCCCATGTAGCGATGCATGTGGAAAGCCCTTTAAACTGGCATCTACCACGTAAACATGCTGATGTGTTATCTACATCAATACAAAAATTTACCTGGAGCAATACCTGTGCCACATTAGTGTCACTGCAAGTCCTCCTGCTGTATCAGGGCCAGGACAGATTGCTTGGCAGCAAGGTCAAGCATCACAGGGACCATGTCTCACCTCCTCCCTGCTTGTCCCAACCCTCCCTGGGGCTCACCAGTATCCCCATCACCACCTGGCCATTGAGGCAGCAGCTTTCATGAGGTGCCGCAGCCAAGCATCCCACCCAGCCCCTCACCGTGGCCAGGCAGAGGGTGCTGCTTCCCTCCCTGTTACCACAGGCAGGTGCCCAGTTTCTTCCATTAACGCTGTCAGAGAGGGTCAGCTCTTGGCATCTGTCGCCATGAGGCACAACCGTGGGAGGCCCTTGGCCAGCTGAGCAATCAGCACCCAATTAACGCAGGTCAAGGCTGGGGAGGTCTGGAATGCCTTTCTTCCTTGTCATTATCAGAAATTCTGTGTATTAATATCCTTTACATTAAAAAAAATAATCTTATCATAATTTTTCCTCGTTAAAGGAGGTGGTTTGGAATTGGAATTGAGACAAACACAAGCCAGGAGCACTGGCTGCAGAAGGGGAGAGTTTAAGAAAGGCCTTTTGGTAATATCCATCGTTCCCTTATCAGTGAGGATATTAAACGTATTGAAATGCTAAGCAGCTCTTTAATGGCTGTCTCTGATTTTCATTAAACAAGCAGGGGATGAGCAGGAGGGAAGGGGATGCAGCACTGTTCTCTCTCTAAGAAATTCTGATTGCTGGATATTAACGGCATTAATGTTCCTTTATCCAAGAGCGCCAGGGTTGTGCTTGCCTTCTTGCCTATTTTCCGTCTTCCTGAAGAGGAACTAAGTCCCTGCTCCCTGAGGTGGGTGCACAGTTGCTACGAAGCTGTTAGGGACCAAGGTTGTACAGAGATGCAAAGCAGGGGCCTCCCAGGGAACATTTTTTTGGTAACAGCATCTCCAAGCCCCACCACATCTGTGCCACCCAGTGAGGAGCTACACACTCATACCTTAACAGGGCAGCCTGGTCCTGGGAAGAAGAGGGGATGGGCAATCAGAGTACATTTAGCCCAAGTGAAATCATTGCAGTATCCCCAGGCCCAGGCTGGAAGCATCACCTGCAAGCACAGCAATAGCGCAGCCCTTATCCCAAGGGACGGTGAGGCACCGGCTGCCCCTTTGAGATGGACATGGCTGTAACTCCTGGCGATCCACAGGCACCTCCAAGCATGGAGAAAAATGCATCTGTGTCCTGTCTGAAGGGAGGTCAAGGGAACATCTCTGCTTCCCTCTGCATCCAGTGCTGTAATGACCTCAGGGACCATCCCTCAGCTTCCCAAATGGGGGCATTGCTCTGGGGAGCACTGGAGGAAAGCCACCATAGCAGGTAGTGCCACAGCATGAGCACACAGCAGAGCTGGGGCCACACCAGGTCCATGGCAGGGGCTTTGGGGTGAGCCTGGCCACACTGCTGGCAGGGCCAGCTGAACACTTGCAGGACCTCCAACCCACACTTGCAGCCTTGACACCCGGACAAGGCTGTGACAGCCCCTGGATTTCTCTGCAGACCTCCCAAGCAATGATGCTTTGCCGGGTGAAGAAGCAGAGATGCAACACAGCCAAGTCTGAGCACTTCAAAGACACATCAGGAAACAAAACTCATGCATCAGGTGCTATAATGGCACCAGAGCCACAAATGTACCTCACTGCTCTTAATATCTCTCCTTCGCCTTCCAGTTTCTAACCTTGGCATACGCGGGTCCATTCTGCATGGTCAGAGGCCAAAGGCTTTGCTCTTATAATCGTATGCCTGCAGGAGCTGGGGCTTGAAAGCATTCAAAAACAACACAAGGCTGCCCATGGTCTTGTGAGAGTCAGCAACTGTGGAGGAAGGCAGGGGACTGGCCAGTCAAAGTCCCCTCTCCCCATCCAGTGCATATGCAATCGGAAAAGAAAGGGACACAGGGACAGCCCTGGGGCTCTCTCGGGAAAGGCTGGTACAAACAAACAGAAATTAACTGTGGATAGTAAAACAGGGGCTGCCGCTAGCCCGGGTAGTGCTGTGTGTATTTAATCCCAGTCTCCAGAGCTCAACAGCTCTGATATTGCCAGAAGGAATGGCTTTGTGGGCAAAGCAGGTGGTTTGAGACACTTATACTTTGGGAAAACACAGGGTCCCTGCAGGACAGCTGAGCCTGCAGCCCCGTTCACTACCCCTGTTCACAGGACCCTGATGTCATCCTGCTCTGGAGCATCCCTTGAATTTCTTGAACCCAGCTTGTCCTTCTTTTCCCCCAATTCATTCCACACCTTTTTCTTCGCTCCCCTCTGTCCTTGCTCTTTCCTTCCTTGTGCATGGCTTGTTCTGTCCTGTCTCCAGGGCTTTATCCTGCATGGACAGATGAACTGCTTTGTGTTTGCCAGATGGCGGTGGCACCTCAGCCCCCATCGCCTGCCACCCACCACCACCTCCTCTGTTTGCACAGCCGGTCACTGCTTTGCTCCCAGGTACCAGCTTTGTCTTTACCCTGCCGGCACCATCAGGCTTCTCCAGTAGCAACGAGTCAAGTGCTGTCCAAGGCACCCAAACCCCCCGTTAGTTGTGCCATGGGATACAAATCCTCCATAAGATCAAAGGAGGCACTTCCATGGCTGCTTCTTCTTGGGGTTCCTGGACCGAAAGTCAAGCCTGTCTCGGGACACTGGCAATGAGATGGAAAACAAAGCAGAACAACCCACACCAGCCACCTCCAGGTCCTGCAGCCTCCCTTGGAACCACGTTACAGCAAGTCTTAACGCCCTCCAGCAACCCCAGCCTCTGTCATCATGAGAAAAAGTTCTCTGCTTGGCTCAAACCCCGGTGCTGTAGGCATAGCCACAAGACAGGCAGAAAAGACCACCAGCCCCCTCTCAGGCATCCTTTGCACTGCCAACAAAATGCACTGATAACTGACTAAACTGCCAGCTTTATTTCAAGAGCTTTGTTTCTGCTGGAAGTGGAAATCTCAAAGAGACTTAATTATAGAGCCGAGCAGACACAGGCATAATCCTTTTGAAAGCCTGCAATGAGACGGTCTCCAAAATTAATTTTGAATCTGCAAAAATAACCAAACAAAGCTCTATTTAAAATAGGGTGAGTGATCAGAGAACAATAGTGAAACAAATGGGAACACCCGCAGCCCCTTCAGAGCTCAGCCAGGGTTGCCCCTTTGTAGGGAGGGCACCGGTCGGGCACGAGCTGCCAGGGTATCGGCTCCTCGCCAGCGGTACCCAGTCACGCTCGCCTGGGCAATGCTTTCACAGAGCTGGGCTCTGCCCTTGTCTTTCATCACCTTAGCAATTTGGGAACAGGCCACCAGTGTGCAAAGGTGGGGCTGGCAACAGCAAAGGACAGTCCCCAGCCAAGATCTTCTCCTCCAGTTTGGGTTGCACATTCCAGGATCCCCAGCTGCAGCTTCAGGTTTAAAATTTGCTCTTTCTGCTGGTGAAGTCCAGCTGTATCAGGGACCTTGCCACCAGCTGGGACTAATTATTAGCCAGCATAGGTCTCGTGTATGCATTCAGAGCCTGTCTCCTGCCCAGGAGCCGTGTTCCTTTGTGTGGGATGTTGGATGTAGGACTATTTAGGAAGAATTGGAGCTACCCACCCAGCCTTGGCTATTATACAAAGTTATAAATAACTTGGTTACCTTGGATAACCTTGTAGAATTGCAGCCTAATTTCTTCAACCGTCCACCTCTCCACTTTATTTCACTGAGATTTAACTCCCTGCGAGGTGTGAAGGGTCAGTGGAAAGCCCTTCATTAGGTCAAGGGTCAGGAGAAGATGAACAAACAAATTGAAATTTTGTAAAGAGTGTGTATTTAATTAGTACTGTCTCAGGAACTAATTAACAGATTCACTTGTAAATTGTCAGGAATACAATCTATGTTTCAAGGGTAGGCGGCGAAGGGTCAGGGAGGACACGCTGTGTGTTTCACGTGGAGAGAAGGACTCAGATCTAGGAATCAAATGTAGACAAAACCCAGCCTTTGGCTGGAGCTGGGACATTGCTGCAGGAAGGACCATGTGTGACCACGCTGTCGCTGCAGAGGAGAAGCCACATCTCTCTTCTGGAGCCTCACTTGCTTGGGGTCAGCAGGAGGCTGTTTTCCCAAAGGCCAGTCCAAGCTGCACAGAGGAGCGAGGAGCTGTTTAACACAGTCGCTGTGCTGTAGAGAAGCCAAGGCTGGCAGCACACAGCATCACGGCGTGGCCCTGGCTGCCAGCCCACAGCCTCTTGACAGCTAAACCAGCCATGATGGTGCTGTGTCATCTCACAGCTCCGGGTTTTGACCTCATCTTTGCCTCCGGACAGTCTCCAAGGACTTGACCGAACTGTGTTACGCTGCTGCCTGCTCATCTAAAGACGGTGGCATCAGCAGGCAGGTCAGGAGTGAGAGACCACGGTGCCAGATTCTGGCATTGCTTCTCCCCATGCCATGTTTCCAAACACCATGAGATTTACTTAAATACTCCAGATATTACAGGGCCAGAGACAAGTGCCCAGGAACTGGCAGGACAGCCAGCCAACGGTCATCTTCCTCTTGCTCTGACTGACAGCAAGCTGTCTCTGATTTTTAAATACGTGTAGTTTTTCCCAGATTGTCTTTGGAAAGAGCCTCTCTGTAGGACAAAATAAAAAGAGCCCCAGGCAGAGCTGATTTAATTACTCCAGCTTACCTGTGGGTAGTTCTCTCCAGTACCCCATCCTGAGGACATCACAGCAAAGCTCCTCACCCATTGCTAGCAGCCCCTCAGTGTCATCTGAAGTCCCATGGGGCATCAGGCACTGGCAAGAGACCATCCAAGGCTTTGGTCTTCCTGCAAGGCAAGACGCTGTTTCCTGCCTGGGCATCTCAGCCCACCAAGGCACCACTCTAGGACTATATCATCTTTCCAAGCTATCTTTAGGAATTATTCTCAACAAGCTAGTCAATCTCCTTCGTAACAGTGTGGCTGGTGTCTCAAGGTACCCTAAGTGAATATTTAGGCAATAAGCTCCCTTTGGAGGCAGCTCTGCTGCCAGTTGCGCTTGTCCTGACTGTGTCATGCCCTTGGGGTCTCTCGTCCCAATCTAGCCGCTGAAAGCTTTGCAGTAGACACCATATCCCTCGTGTCTCTCATCTGGCCATGCAGGAGGGCATCCTCCAACATCTTCCACTCCTTTGGTTTTGGGACACTTGCCTAGGTGATGATGTTAGCAAAAATAAGTTCTTATCTCATCTGTAGTACACTCAGGTGGTGTCCACATGTAGCAGAAAGAAGTCTCTTCATCACTTCGTGAAGCAGCTCCTTTTGTAGAGATACTTTCTGGCTTGCTCTCAAATACATGTATTCAAAGCAAAGCAAGTTGCCTTGGCCTGGAGATTTAGAGCCTGTTTGCCTTCTGCTGCAGCACGGTCCTTCGGTCCTTTGAAGAAATCATCTGAGCTAATAGCATGGTCACCTTCTTCTTTATCCTTCCCGTGCATCTGCTGGTGCTTGCAGACTCCTGTGTTTGCTGCCTCTCCCCCGTATGCAGGTCGCTCTGCTTTCACCGCTTATCACGGTACGTGCAGCATCCAGGTGCTGTGCTGGCTTCATTCCTGCTTTCAGATCTGCTCTCATCTCTGCCGCGGGTCACTCTGGTGGTGTCAAGTGTTTTCAACCGTGTCTATGAAGGCTACGCGCTACTCACCCTTCAAAGTTGTCACTGTGGACAGGGTGACTTCTGCTGCCTGGCAAATTCTAATTGCACTGCCTGGAGCCAGCTCTGCAGCCAGACCTCTCTTGCTGCCTCTCTCTCACTCTCGGTTGCCTGTTCTCCAGCCACAGATCAGTCACTAGCTCTTCTGAGATTTCTCTTTCTTTCAATCCTCTCTGATTAAACCATGTCTTTTATATGTTCCATTTTTTTTCCATGGTGTTCCCACGTGCCTCGGATTTCTGTGCTGCACTTCCGTAATTATCTTCCTCGGCCTCAGCCACCTGAAAGCTACCAGAGAAATCAAATGCTTCAAAACCAGACAGTGTCAAAAATAAGGCTACTGCCTTGACACATTCCTTTTTACTGCAACTTATTGCTTACAGCAGCTGTGAGAAAAGCTGCTTGAAGCTCCTTCACCACGCCGGGGAAGTGCAGCTCCAGAGAGCTCTAGCATCCTCCTGTGGACCAGTCTGCACCCGAGCAGCTGGGGGAACAGGGCAGGAGGAGAAACACTCCTGTCATGCAGCAGCACAAGCCACCAGCAAACTCACCCGTGGTATGGGAGAGAAGCATCACACCTCCCTCTTCCCAAGAGGATTAAACCCCCACCTTTTTCCTCTCTAGATGGTGTCCCAGCCCTTAGCAGATGTTTCTCCCAGGATGTGTGGCTGGGCACCCCTTGGTCAGCGCTCGCACGTGCAGATGTGGGCTCTGAATAGAGCCTCTGGCAGCAGATCAGGCTCCTGCTGGGCTTGGAGAGACAGGTTTTGTCCTGGGCGAGGTCCCTGGGAGGTCAGGCATGGAGACCAAGCTCAGGAGATGGTTCTGGAGCTGGGATCATACTGAGAAGTGTGCCCCAACCTTAGAGCAGAAATTTTGGCTTCTCAGCATTTCCCAAGCTCCAGTCTGTCTCAGCATTGTATCAGGTCCCTTGGACTGGGAAGGCGCATTGCACCAACCAGGTGGGTTTTCTGGTGCCAAAATGCCACTAAAGATGCTGCCTACGTGGCTGAGGTGCTTCAAAGTGAAGTGGTTCTAACCAGCCAAGTGAAAACGATATCTCCCTGATTATTTGGGAAGCTCAGCCTTTCACAGCAGAGCATCCGTAACATGACCAAGGCCAAGGATTTCCAAACCATTTTTCTTCTGTACCCAGAGGAAAATGCTGCTGCTCCAGAAGCTATTAAATAAGGTGATGGAAGATCTAAGCGCACTGAAGGGGAGGGGACAGAACAGAGAGGACAGGACTGCCTCTGCACAGCAGATGGAGATGCAGGCGTTGTTCTCTCCTGTTCTTACAGGTTTACACCCCGGGTCCTGCCTTGCTGTAAAGCCCAGGTAGGCAGATGTCCTGGCCAGGCTACCACCCCTCAAGTCCTTCCACCTGCACGTTAAATGTAAAGCCCTTGTCCTGCCCTTTGGGTGAGGTCTGATCCACATGGTTGGAAAAAACATCTTATATGCTCCCAAAGACTTTGCAAGTACTTTACATGCAGCAGAAGAGAGGAGTTGACAACCCACGTCCCAGGACAGCAGACGTCCTAAAGCCTGGGCAGCACAGGGGGAACTGCACCTGGGTCTCCCACACAGGGGACAACCTCCCGAATGGCCATGCTAGAGGAGACAGGTCCTAAACCTGAGCAGAAACATTTCTCCTGTCTAAATCATTTAGTGAATGTGGATGAGACGTACTCGTCATCAAGGAAAAAAGCTCAGAAATCAATGGGTGAAGTCAAGGACTGGGCCAGGAACGATCTGCGTGGGCCTGATGGATCCACTGATCACATCTCCTTCCCTCTAGCAGAGCAGATGTCAGCAGCCCCCCCGACACCATCCCGGGGCAGCGTGAAGGCACTGCAGTGGGTGTTACCGTGCGTGGGAACAGCAACAGAAAGCAAATAGCTTTAGACTGAAGTCAGAATTGTGATTTGGAATCAGTATGAATATCCCTGTAGCTCTGGGATTATCTTCAGCCTGTCCCACTTTGGCACAAATCCGTTGACCTTCCCACAAAGGTATTCCCCGCCCCGGCAGGCAGAGGGGAGCAAGGACAGGGGCCACTGGGGCTCTCTGGAGTCACCCCCTTGGCTCCTCTGAGCCCCTGGGGAAGCAGAGAAGCACCCCCACAGCTCAGAGCAAAGTGTTTCCAGTCCCTGGTGAGGGGAGGAGGTGATGCTGGGAGGACAAAACAGCACACCAGGAGGGCTGGCCTCGCTGAGGGTTTGCTCGGGATCTGCCGAGCCATGCCGTGGGTGCTGAGCTCAGCTCACAGGATCCCCGTAAACTCAGCAAGGTGAGGGATCAGGGGCTCAAGTGGGATGCAGACAAGTGTCTCAAGCACCACAGTGAGATGTTGTGCCCCCCCCCCCCCATGCCCCCTTCCCCTGAAACAGGCTGTCAGACCTCCACTGGAGAGACTTGTCAAAGGCAGCAGGCTCCAGCAGCAGGTCGGGGCAGCGAAGCCCCCCGAGGATGGCCTGACGGACAGGCGCTGGTGTGGATGCGGGGGGCAGACCTCCTGGGGTGCATGCCGGCATCATGCCAGGGCTACAAGCCTGCCCTTGATGGCCCCGTGACCAGGGAACACTGGCCCGGGGCTGTCAGCAGCCCATCAAGCCATAGCATGGGCTGGGGGTGATGCAAGCAGCCTCCTTCGGACATGCCTGCACTCACTGAAAGACAAACTCTCGGAGCAGAGAGGTTGGTGTGCCCTGGACAGGGGTGCCCAGGCACCGGGGATGCTCCCAACCCCATCCGTGCTGGGATGCCAGCTGCACCCACTTACCCTCTCCTCACTCTTCACCTCCTCACGCACAGGTGCTGAAGGTCCAGCTCAACATCAGCCCACCGATGGGTTTGCCCCAGGGCATTGCTGCCTGCCCACCCTGGGGCAGCCCAGGAGCTGGGAGGTCTGCCTGGGACGCTCCCTGAAAGACAACAGGTCTCCAGCTCAGGTATGGGGGTTATCCATTGTGTTCCTTGCTGCTCCAGCCATCAATGAAGATAATTACAGGCGATAATTTATTCATTACTGGTTAACCCGTTTAGTCTGTCTAAGCCTGCTTCTAATTAGAAAATAAGGACCAGGCTGCCTCTCCTAGGTGGTCTCTTTCCCTAAAGAGGATTTTTCATTAGCAATGCCCACTGCTAAGCAGAAAGGGAGCTGGCAGGACCACTGCCTCCCACAGCCCAGCGATGCAGTGATGATGAGCTGGGGAGGCAGGGGGGTCTGGCTGATTCAGGGCAGCCATCAGCTGCACTGCATCGGAGGCATGCATGGGAGGTACCGAATTTCACTGTGGAGAGATGTGCAGCTGCTTTGAGATTTGCAAACAGGAGAGGCTGAGACAAGCCCATCCTGTGACCAACATGGTCAGCAGCTGGCACAAGCATGGCAGGGAGGTCCTAAGCCCCCGTGCCAGAGCAGCAAAGCTGGCATTGCTGCAGCTGGCTTCTGCAACCAGAGCAGAGCCCAGCATCCCATCCAAAACAATCTCTACCTCCCTCTCCAGGAACAAGGAGACGTCCCAGAGCGGTGATGCCCAGAGGCAATGCCAAGGCTCCCTTCTCCTCCTCACCCCCATCCACCCTCCTGCAGGACAGCGCTGCAGGGACAGGGAGGGATGACTGGATGCAGCAGAGCAGCAAGGGGCATGGGATGAGGGCAAGCTGCCCGTGTGCAGGCAGCCCGCAGCTTTGCACGAGGCTGCTGCAGCGCTGGCCTGGAGCAAGCTGCACGCAGCTGCTCCATGGCTGCCGACCTCCCACTGGGCACCAATCTTCATCTCTTTGAAACACGCATTAAAATACATGAGCCACACTCTCTGGCCAGGGCTCTCAGCACTGGATAATTGCTTCTTAAGTGCTTTCTAAATGCAAACTGCATGTCATTCTTACCACCACTGCCACCTCCCCTGCACCCAGCCTTTGATCTTCTACATGTCATGACAATATTGCAATTACCCCGTCAGTGTCCGGACGTGGAGGCGTTCATGGCTGCAAAGCACAGGGATGCGCCGGACTGCAGGGTCCAACCTTCCTGATCAGTATATGTGAGGGGTGGGCAACAGTCCTCCCAGCTGTGTGCTGGCCAAGCTCCAGCCTGACGGTGGATCCAGAAGACACTTGGGAGTCACCAGCGAGGAGCACCAGTGCCGATCACCTTGATTAAAGAGATGACATGCAGCAGGCTGTGGCTGGCAAGCAAATGCAATGCATCCCCTTGCACTGCCTGCTGCGTGAAGCTTTCTGGATGTGTGCTCTCCTTCCCCCTCGCAAGGAACCTGCAAAGTCCATAGCTTTTAAAACTCAACCCCAGCCCCCTGCTTATGTGTCCTTCTTCCTGTGGCCCCTGAGCCTTAGATGATGCAGAAGCCCCAAAATCACTCACTTCCTCCAAAACAAACTTATTTCTGACTTTTTGATTTGTGAGAAATGCTGGGATGGGGTAGCAGGGAAAAAAAAAAAAAAAAAAAAAGAGAAAAAAAAAAAAAAAAAAAAAGAAGGAAAAAAAAAAGAGCCAGTATTATTCCAGATTGGTCCCAGGTAGAAGCACTGTTTTCAGACCTGGCAGAACAGGTGAAATCCAATCCACCCACCTCATCCTGGGGAGACACATATTTGAAGGCAGCAGCCAGCGAGGCTTCCCTGCAGCTCTCCTCGAACGTGGGCTGCTGGCATGGACCTGCCCCTGCCGCTGTCTGCAGCCACCCGGCCCCACTGCCTGTGCCCCAGCTGGGCCAGGGGGCAGGGAACAGGGTTTGCAGCCAGGTGAGACACCAAGGCAGTGCTGTTTAGTGGAGCATGGCCAGGAAATCCTTAGGGGATGCCGTGGGGATGCAGTGAGGAGGAGCAGCCCTCAGGTCTTCTCCCTCCCCACCTGCTCCGTCTGGCCCAAACAGGGATGGCCAGGCTCGGATGCAGGCGGTTAGCATCAGGGACACGGATTGGGATGGAAATGGTGTGCAAAGCACCTCCCCGTAGGAGCAGAGCCTTTTGGAGTGTCACGCCAGCAGCCCCAGGAAAAAAAAAAAAAGGGAAAAAAAGAATAACAAACCACACTGCTCCCAAGGCAGCCCTTGCCCCAACACCGCCCACTGCACACCCACCACAGCAGGGTCGGCGGGGTCACCGTC
>VZTO01017630.1:36806-55274 GCA_013400615.1 Syrrhaptes paradoxus
TGGCAGGGAAGGGGAGAGGGTGGCAGGGAAGGGAAGAGGGTGGCAGGGAAGGGTAAAGGATGTCAGGGAAGGGGAGAGGGTGGCAGGGAAGGGGAGAGGGTGGCAGGGAAGGGGAGAGGATGGCAGGGAAGGGGAGAGTCTGGACTCAGCAAGGCACAGCCACCATCATTAACTTTTAATTGCTTCTTCCACTTCCTATTGGGCAGAGAGGTTTTAAACGTCACCATTTTCTGCTTTAATGACCTAAGAGGCAGCCACATGCTGAGCAGCCCTTGCATGGCACTCCGAAGCCTGGAGAGGTTTCCAGCTCAGCCCTTGCATGTAGGGATTGCAAAAACGGACAGGCTCCCAGCAGCTGGGGTGTCAGAGCCCCAAATATCCCCTTTCACTGAGCCCAGAGAGCCTCCTGTGTTGTGGGAGTCCCTTTCCAGGTCATTTCCTCAGTGATTTGACAAGCTTGTAAGAAAGATGGGATCTTAAGCCTTCTCCATTTGAATGTGCTTGTTTTTACCAGAAAATATTACACTGATAAGCTCAAAATGCAGGAAATTGGTGTTACAAAGCTCAGTGGGTGACTGCAGGAATGGGAAGGGGATTTTATTTAACGCCACCTCCAAGATGACCTCATCCACCCCCAGCACCCACATGAGTGTCCAAGTGTTCTGGCCAGCTTCACTTGTTCATGACACAGGACATCAGTCAATGATCCTATCTCCAGCACTAGTGATAAAAAACTGGCTTTAACACCCTTTGGGAGACAAGGACGGTTGCAGGGTGATGTCTCCCCTCAGGATCTTGCTTACTTCAGCCCTGGCAGATCGCGGGCCAGGTTTCTGCTCATCTCTGCATTTGTGTTTCTTTGTGTTCTCATTCTGCACGTCTACGGCTACAGCCTTCCTTCTGGAGGTCCTTCCCAGAGCTAGCTCAGCTAACCTCCTCAGCCGTGGGCTGTTCCCCAGGGCAGGGCAGAAAGGCTGGTTTTGCAGGACAGGAATGGAGCGAGAAGCCCAGGTCATGAGCTGTTTGCAAGGTGGGGTCTGGTCTGTGCCCTGTGGGGAAGGAAGAACCAGTCCAAATTTCTCCAGGCTGGTGAGGACTTGCCATCTGCTGCTCCAAGGGGACCTTCAAGCCAACACGCACAACCTGTAGAGAGCATCCCTTCCACACCTTGCTCAAAGACAGGATTTGTCAGGGAGGCAAACATTGTTTCACAGTGTTCATGAAAAGCTTTGTCATCCTTTTGGGTTTGGCATCAGCCTTGGTGTCTGCTGGTCAATAAGCCGGGGTCCACTGGGCAGCTTGAGAGGCAGAAATGGGGTGACTGAACCCATTGCAGATATGTAACTAGGAAAAAAAAATCTCTTTAACGCTATCCAAGAAAGGAGCCATGTTCTGTGGAAGGATTAATGGCAAGAGCAGCTCAGTCTGTGCCGGGCAGAGGGAATCACGTGCTCGCCTCTCTCTGCTGGGAGTCTGACATTTTTTCTGCACAGGGACAGTTGGGTCTGGCCTGACGGATGGCCTTGCAGCAAGCTCCCAGAGCTACGTCTCTCCTTGGGCTGGAACCCTGTAACGAAGTCTGACAGCACCGCTCAGATCTGCTCTCCTGCTCAGCTGTATGTTAATGAGGGGACAGATGAAAAAGAAAACTACATATATCTTATTTGCTCATTCAAGAGATAAATAAACAACCCACGAACACGAGCGAGCAGAGTTTGGCAAGGCTGGTGCAGAGCCTGGGGCCATGCAGGTGGGCTGGAGCAGCACATCACAGCTCTTCTCATGTGTACCAGGTCACTTTTCCTTCCAGAAGCAGAAACAACTTCTGCAAATAGCACGGGCCCAGCAAACACTCCGCGGTGCCCACAAGCACATGGAGGACTGCGAATGAGTTCTCCAGCCAGGAGAAGAGGAATCACCATTTACGTGTCGAAGCACAGACCAGCCCTGAATGAGGAGACCTTGAGCTTCTCCAGTCTGATGGCATCCAAAGGGGTCACTTCAGGAATTTGGAGACTCCTCAATCCTATTTTTTCCGAAGAGTTTTTTTTGTCCAAGCCAGTCACTTCATACTAATGGCTTTGAGATTAGCAAATCAGCATTTTCTGTGGGGAAAAAAAACATTTAAAAATCACTGTCCAGCCCCAGTCATCCTCCTGCATCCTTGATCCCACTGAAGACACTGAAGCCTGTCGAATCGAGCAGGCACAGAGCACAAGCCGGCAGGATCCACACCTCTACCGTGTGCCCATGGTGAGCTCACTGTGCACACCCACCAAGCATCTCCTCCTCTCCTGAATCCCTGGACACAACACCATCTTGGTCTTCTCCTTCCCCCTCCTGCGATGGTGAAGGTAGCCTCAGCCATCCTCGTGGTCTGGCTCTCTGGGGAAGGAGCTGCCGAGAGTAGCCACGGAGGACAGAGACCTCAGTGGCCCTTGATGCAGCCAACATGTGAGCAGACTGCTAATGTCGGAGGCTGTTTGCAAGAACACATCCCTCAAGCCGTGACAGGGCCAATCAATACCTTGGCTGCTCTTTCGCGATCCCTGGCAGGGAGCAACAGCCCTCCCAGCGCTATCCAACAGGCAGGCAGCCGCTCATCCGCAGGATGGATGAGGGGACAGACTGACAACGGGTGGCTCTTCCCCTGCCACCCACACATACAGATTACCTGGAAAAAGATGGGGACGAGGTGCAGGGACCGGGTCACACATCCTGTGCCTGCAGCTCTACACCCACATGTGGCTTGGGGAAGTGCCAAAGGACAGCGTTGGCTTTCTCAGGATCTCCTGATCCCAAGGGCTCGCAGGGCATCACGTGCTCCCTGGACACTGCATGGCACAGTGGGACAACCCACAGCCGCAGCCCTGCTGGGCCAGCGGAGCAGCCCTGGGCACACGGCAGAGGGCTCACGGCATGATGCCAGCATCCATCCATCCATGTCCTGCAATCCCACTATCAGGGGGAGGCAGAAGAACACCAGGAAGCATCATGGCCAGGAGCAAGAAAAGTTTTTAGCTCAGCAGTTTAAATTAGCTCAGTTTTAATTTAATTTAATTTTTAATTCAGCTCAGTTTGGGTTTAAACTGGCTTGACCTGTCTTGCTGCAGAGCCCAAACCAACGAAGCCCTCATAACAAGCGAAAGCTACAGAGATGCAGCCGGCTGGTGCAGGCATTGCTCTCAGGAGTTCCCATGTCCATCCCACTGCACAGTGTATATGGGTTACTCCAGCACCCTGCTCTTTGTCTGTACAAACCACATCCATCTCTCCTGCCTCTCGCTGCACCAGTGCTTGGTACCCACCCAAACCCCTCCATGGCACTGAGCTGTGCTGGTCCAGGATGTGGCTCTTCCCTGCGGCGTGTGACCGGGGCCAGCAGCAGGGTACTGAGGGATGGTGTGTGTCCAAGGGGAGCCCAGCAACGCTGCTGCCGCCCTGTCCCGGGGGTCTCAGGGGCAGGATCCTCAAAGGACCAGGAAAGAAAGGAGAGGAAAGATCTCCCACTGCCACCACAGGTCCCGCTGGAGAAAAGGACCAAGTGGTCGAGATGGAGTCTGTGGGGCTTGAACAGCACTCAGACAACTGCTCGTGAAGCAGAGATGAGCCAGGGAAGGCAGCCAAGCCTGTCCCAGGAGACCCCATCCCTGCTCAAGAGCAGAAGCACGTCGGAGGCTCTTTGTTGTCTGCTGATGGGAGGGAGCACGACGGCCCCGTGGAGGTGCCGCTGCCGGTGCAGAGCTTGTCGAGACACCCTGCAGAGCTGCACAGTGAGACCGCATCGGCACAGGTGGGGCAGGGCTGAGATGGTGGGGTCAGGACAGTGGTGAGAGCTTGCAGGGTGCTGTTTTCAGTGGTCCTGAGGCCAGGACAAACTGCAGCACTGGGCAGAGCACTGGGGAAGGTGCAGTCTCCAGCCAAGTGAAAGCCGTGGGAAAGATGGGGATGAGATGGGGTAGATGGCGAACGAAAGCAACGGGACTAGCTCTGGAGAGTGGGAGAAATAGCTGCAGATGCTAAAAGTTGGAACGCATCTGTCAGTCCAAGCCAAATCCCCAACCAGCACCAATATGTAACAGAAAACACTCCTGCCATTGCTGCCACCAGCTGCGGGCAGGGAGCAGCAGCAATAGCACAAAGAGGTGCCCAGAGCAGGCCCTGCTGAGGAGCAGCCTGACAGATCTGTGGCTCTTAGCAATGATGAAATTATTATTTAGCAAAGATTTCCAGCTTTTCCCTGTGCCGCAGGATGGCACAGGCCATCCCGGTGTTCATATAAGGGATACGCCACTGCAGACCTGCTTCAGGGGAGAGGTACCAGGTGAAAATACTGTTAGACGAGACAGCTAAGCTGCACCTACGTGGAAAAGTCTGAAACAGGGTCCCCCCAGCATCCTTGAGCAGTCAGGAGCAAAATGTGTTGATTCTGGTAAAACCACAGAAAATATTTTCAATCCAGCAGAGGTCCCTTGTACAACCCAAGCAAGAAGAGGTGGTTTTGGACACCAGGTTTCCAGGCCACCTTCTGCTAGAGAAGCAGGGGCATCTCCCAGATCCAGAGCAGCACTTGGCTCCAGAGAAAGAGCCCCATGAGCCCTGTCCCGTGATGCTGCATCTCAGCCCTTCTGGGCTGTCTGTGAAAGCAGGGAAGAGGGACAGCAATGTGTGTTAAGCAGATTAACTTTGTGCCAGAGCAGAAAGGCCACCGAAGCAGTTGCTGTGCCATGGCTGGAGCAAGGAGCCTGCCCTGAGCAAGGCAGACCTCGCTGCCATGCAGCAGGTATCATTTGACCCTCGCTAGCTGGGTACCGTGTCTTTCCCCATCATTTCAAAGAGACAAAGAGAGGAGACTGTCTCTTTCTCCTGAAAGATAAATGCCTCCAGATTGTAGCCACTCGACAGGTCCACTGAAATTCATCAGTTCTGACTTGAAATGAAAGCTGTAATAAATCTCCCTGTTGAATAGGAGATCAAAAGCAGATCATTAGAGCTCTTGGATTACCCAGTGAGAGTGCACTTCCATCGGCTGCTGTGCTGCTGGTTCCCGTGTCCAGAATGACCCCTTGACAGTGGAGCTTTGACTCTAAAGAAAAGGACAATTTCCCTTGGAAGAGGTCTGGGCTGTGCCCCTCTCCTCTGCCCACCTCTTCCCTGACGGCTCTCGGGCAGCTCTGCACAGCTCATGGCCATGTCCTTGGCAGCCACGCTGGTACAAGCACAGGGGGACATTGCTCCACCACAGAAGACAGAGCAGAAGAGCTTGGTGTTGGCCCAGCCCTCAGCAGAAGCTCTTCCTCACATTACAAACCTCCTGCATCTTCTTCCCAGGGAAGGAAAATCCTGCCCATGCTCTGGGAACTATCCCAGCTGGGTTGCCCTCCCTTAATTAAAGACAGACCTCGAGCTGCAAGGTAGAGCTCTGCAACGCCTCAGTGGGACCGAGTGTCCGTACCACCCCTGGCTCTGGAGACATGTGTAAGGACATTGTGCTGCTTTTCCACTCCGCTCTGTGGTGATTCTCAGGGAAGAGTTTTCTGATCTGTGCCCCCAGGGATCAGGAGCAATCCCTATCCCACCACTCTTCAAACCCATTTGTTGGCAGCAGCCGTGGTCTTCATGGGCTGAGCAGGGCGAGTTTTCCCCCTTTCCTAAATCTGTGTGGGCTGACCCCTGCTCTCTGCTCGGATCCCAAACTCAGCCAGTCCCCTGGGCTTCCTCCTTCCCTCATTTCAGTCTCAGGAGCCATCTTCTCAGTGACACATCCAAGTTGGCATCTCCTTGTGGGTGCAGCGGAAGGTTGTGTAGCAGGAGCAGAAGGTAAAGGAGGCTTCAGACTGCAGGTGGTGACATCCTATCAGCCATACAGCTGCTTGCCCACCCTTCCTGGCTCCTTGGTCCTGCTGGGGATGACCCTCTCTCAGCCTAATGCTGATCTGGGGAGACAGTTGCTCCTGAGCCAGCTGGAAGGATGCTGGAGAGCAGATACATCAGGGCCAACCCTGATTCTCTGGATGGTTTTATTTCTCTAACAGTGAGAGGCAAGTGGGTCTTTCCCAATGCCCTGTCCTGACAGATTTTCACCAGAACAAGCTGGCAAACATCACCTGACATCCCTCGCTCAGCACAGTTGGGACCCACCGCTTTGATCTGGGAGCAGCAGAGCCGGGACCCAGCTCGTGGGCTGGCTGCCCAGCAGTGCCCAGGGAGAGGACAGCTGAGGGAACAGCCCTTGCAGAAGCCACACAGAGGAGTGAGGGTTATCTCTGTGCAAAATGTGTTGCACTAGACAGAGTGAATTTCATTCCTGGAGAGATGGGTTTTTTTCTTTCCACCGGGACCAGGTTTGCTGAGCTTAGCTCTGAAATGCGGGGCCATAATAAGTCCATTAGCTTCAGAGGAGTTATCCTGAGCACACAGTTCGACCTGTGATCTGTCATTTTACAACGGGATAAACGTGGAGAGGATGGTGGGAGTGAGAGATGCTCTGCCATTTTACACACAGCACTTGGCTGTGATGTGAAAACCAGTCCTGGGGGTGAAAGTGGGGTGACGTGGGACTTGTTTCACTGTCTGAAATGCAAGGTCACCAATTGAGCATCTCATGTTATAGCTGCCCTTCTGCACCGCAGGACAACGTACGGGGTGTCGAACACTAACGGGTGTCCGGAGATGCAGGGTGCCTGCGTTGGGGGTGTCCCATGATGTGGGGTGTCCTGCAGCTGTGCGCCCTGTGATATACCCAACAGCACACAGTGTCCTCAGATACAGGGTACCCCACAGCACGGGATGCCCTGGGGATGTGGGTGTTGATACAAGACCCCCAGCACTCTGCAAAGAGGCACTTTGGCTTGATTTTTGCTGGGTACCAGCCTGGCTGGCTGCAGGGAAAAGTCCGCAGCTGGGAAGAAAGCAACCAAAAGGGTTCCAGCGCCGAGGCTCTGATAATGAAGAAACAACCCTGCAATTTGTAGTGGAGATCATATTTTCCGAAGCCCATCTCATGGCTTTTGAAGTGCAAACCAGCACAACACCCCGCCATTGACCAGCTGACTGCCAAGAAAAGCCCCCAGCCCTTTGTGTCACCTCCCTCGCAGGAGGTTTCCTGGACCCCTGAGCAAAGCCCCCGCCGGACACTGGTGCAGATGAGACTGCTGAGCAAGATCAAACGTGAACCATTCCCCAGGCTCCCCCCCACCTCCTCCAGCTGCCGGGATAATCCCCCAGACTGAAAGGGAACCTGAACCCGGAGTGGTTTCTTGCAACGGGAAACAGGGCTGAGCCCCCAAACCCTCTTTGTGCCGGGATAATGGTCACGGTGCCTTACATCCCCGTGCTGTCCCGCTGCCCAACGGCACCAGACGGGAAGATGAGCTCTGGAGCTGTCACCGCTTGGAGCTTCAGTCCAGCATAAACCAAACTTTTTGTTTAAGGTAGTAGTTTAAAAAAAAAAAAAGCAGCGTATGTCTTTGATCTTGAATAAAGCTTTTATCACAGAGCCTTCAGTCCCGGTGAGCAAAGGGGATTATCTTTCTCTCACACAAAAGTTCACCTCCCAGTGCAGGTCACGGGAGGAAGATTTCACTGGAGCGGGAGGCGAAGGCGTTTTCTCTGGGGCATCTGCCCCAAGGCTGGCAGGCAGCCGCTCCCAGGGAAAGCTTTTTATGAGCTAACCTACTGCCTCAAATCCTTTCAGATGCAAAGGGGAGAGAAAAAAAACAAACAGCTCCAAAGAAAGAAGTGGGTGCAAACTCCCTGCCAATCGCTGCCAGCCTCATTTAGCAGGAGAGACCTCAGCCCAGCATCCTGCAGGCTATCCCAACTCCCAGCAAAAGCCAGAACTCAGCCGGGGCTGTTTCCTGACCCTGACCCCAGCCTGCATGCACCCAGAGCACGAGCTGAATTTCATCTTGCATGGGTTATGGTCCGGATCTGGCCACCGGCTGTCCCCGTGAAGCCGCTCCCTGTGCAGGGCAGGCTGGAGCCACGAGCATCATTTCTTTCCCATTGACAGGTTAATGTAAAAGGTGTTTGCTGCCCGCACCACACATTATCGATCTCATAACCAGCACACTGGGCAGCCTCCCTGCCTCCACCTCCCCTGCCGTGGTCAGCATCCCTGCCTCCACCTCCCCTGCCCTGGGCAGCATCCCTGCCTCCACCTCCCCTGCCCTGGGCAGCATCCCTGCCTCCACCTCCCCTGCCCTGGGCAGCATCCCTGCCTCCACCTTCCCTACCCTGGGCATCCTCCCTGCCTCCACCTTCCCTGCCCTGGGCAGCATCCCTGCCTCCACCTCCCCTGCCCTGGGCAGCATCCCTGCCTCCACCTCCCCTGCCCTGGGCAGCCTCCCTGCCTCCACCTCCCCTGCCCTGGGCAGCATCCCTGCCTTCACCTCCCCTGCCCGGGGAGCCTCCCTGCCTCCACCTCCCCTGCCCGTACGTCAGGCAGGCAGTGCTGGATAATGGGATTTATCGCCAGTGCCTGGAAGCTGTCCCTTGCTCCCAGGGTCTGCCAAGAGGTGGGGGCAGGAGGCAGCATCCCCAGTGTCCTGCAGCCTGTCCCCGGAGCACACACTCGCGTGGCCGGGCTGCCCAAGGGGTAGCACCCATCTCCGCGCTCCTGCATCACCCGGGAGCTGCGGGGAGCAGAGCGCTGCCGCCTTGGTGGCCGCAGCCGGGAAGGATTGGTGCAGGGGGAGCACCGGGCTCCCCGCTCCCAGGACATTAATCGAAATGACAAATGCGCCTTGACAACAATTACGTTGTTTTCTTGTTCAGCCAAGAAGTAATTAACTTAAGTGAAGCAATTAGGTAAACTTATCAAGTGAGGTTTACGGTACCTTCAGCAAACAGCTGATTGGGCTGAGGAGGGAGGGGGGATAAAAAGGGATGGGGACGACATCTGTGATTCTGTGATTCTGTGTTCCTGTGCGATCTGATCTGGGTGTGTCTGCTCCGGCAGGGGGATTGGACTGGATGATCTTTCGAGGTCCCTTCCAATCCCCTAACATTCTGTGATTCTGTGATTCTGTGACACACACAAAGGGGAGGACCTGGGGGTCCCCAGGGGCTGAGGCTTCCGCAGCCATCAGTCCAAGGGGCAGATCCTGCGCCGGGAATGCCTGGAGTGAAAGACCCCTCCTCACCTTTGTACTTCTGAGCACCCTGCATCCGGAGCAGGTCACACTCCCCCTCGCTGTCCCTCCTGCTTGTCTCAGGACACAGGCACGAGGAAACGACGCAGCCCCAGGGGCCTCCTCAGAGCACAGGCAAGAAATAAAGCGATTGATGGGGAACCCCACCGTGTACAAGAGATTCAACCAAACAGGTCTCAGAGTGTTTGCTGACAATAGCAGGTGAGGCAGAGGATGGAGACGGACGCTGAGTGGTGCTGGACTGCCTGCAGGGACAGCAAAGGCACGGCTGTGCCTCACCCCCAGCCTCCTACCCCAGAGGGGCGAGAGAAAGGGTTGGGATGGTCTGCTGGGACAGTCACAGGGTTATCACATGGAGAGAGGTACTGGGCTAGGAGCCCCCATGGCCCAGGAATGCTCCTGGAAGCCCCGCTGTTCCCAGGACCCATCACGTTATAAGAGACTTAAAACTCTGCAAAAGCTGCCTTGAGAAGAATGACAGAGGGTCAGAGCAGCCAAGCCACGCGCCAGCCTCCTGTCATGCGTGGAGATGGATGCTGTCCCCCTAGGGCCAGCGCCGCCACCTTGGGCAGCGGGTGCATCCATGTCCCGGTCTGGGTTATGGTCACTTTTCAAATAGTCTTTAAGATTTTTTTTCTCCATGGTGTATCTAGCCCATTCACCTATCTTTCAAACCAATGAACGACTAAATTTTCAGATTTAATTTCTGGATTTCAGCAGAATCCGTGCCATGAGCCGCTTTTAAAGTTTGCTAAGGTGTTGAATCAAAATGCAATACTATAAATCATTAATGCACCCCCGTGTCGCAATGGAGCCGGAATATTTTAATCACTGAATAATGAGGTCAATACTTGCAAATCTCAGCTGTCATTAAAAGATCTCCATGCCTCTGTGTGCTCAGCAGGAGAGGAAATCTTGCGAGTGGACTGGATTTGCCCACTAAAAGCACAGCCAGGAGCACCGCAGCGGTGGTGGGACACAAGAGGCTGGTGTTTGCCGCCCTGTTCGTGATGGGCAGCGACTCAGCATCCTTCGTGGTACCCGCTCTTTAAGCAGTGTGATGTTGCTGAAAGAAATAAAGTCAAGCTACCCCATTGCATGGTTCCTGGGTAGGAATAACGGTGGCCTGAGCGCATCACAGCTCGCACGAGCGAGGGGTTTTCAAAGTGAATGCAACCTGGCTGCTTCCCTTAGTACCACGAGAGCTTTCTCCATCCTCACTGAGGACAGACTGGAGCCAGCCCGGAGCGGGAATGTCCTGTCTACGGGGCCAGACACCAATCTGGAGCTGAGAGGCTGTGCAGACAGCAGCGTGGAGAAAATCAGAAAGGGCAGATCTGGAAGATGGTGAACAGAAGGCAAAAGGGCAAAGTTAAAACAACTCTGCAAATGCTGGGACGTGCCTGCAGGCAGCAAGAGACGCCGTGTCCCCAGCACAGATGGAGCATGTGGCTTGGAGCTGCAGCAACAGCGTGGGGGGAGGCCGTTCAGCCCTGCCAGGGGACAGGGGGACAGGCGTCAAGCATCACTGTGTAACACCAGCTTCCCCGAAGAAAGGAAACCCCTGGAAGGACAGCATCAGGCTGGCAAACAGCCATCCCCAACACAGAGGTTGGACACAAAGAGAGGTGCCAAGATCTCTGCCTGCCCCCAGTTAGGCTGCTCACCGTGATGCACAGCCCAGGTGTGTGGTCCCACCGTGTGTAGGACCTGCCTTGTGGTGTCTTGCACTGTGACAAGCCCAAGTCCCCAAAACTGCCACACTGGCAGGATGGGGCTGTCATCCAGCCAGATGCCTGGGTACTGGTGGGGACTGCAAGGTCAGGTTAACACCACTGGGACAAGAGAGTGGTCCAGGATGGAGGGACCCATCATTTTGGTACCTCCAGAGCTGGGTCCAAATCGTACTCACACTCAGACACAGCTGGGGTACCTGTGGGAAAGGGAAGAGGTGAGAAAATGCCTCTTCACTTCTTCACACAGGGAGGAGCAGTTGTGCCACGGGGCCATTGCAGTGGGCACAGAGATGCCAGATGGTCACCTGAACCACAGAAAGCCTCCCTGGCCCTGGAAAGAGCAGATCAAAGTACCACACACCAGCCTTTCTGGATCCACAGCGTAATTGGGAGTCAGATATTCTTCCTCCAGGAGCCAGGTGAGACAAATTGTCCTCAAGTCGCCCTGTTCCATCCTGTCTTGGCACTAGGGTTCTACTGAAGTGCACACCAAAGGTCTCTTGGGTTTAGTCCATTTTTTTCTCTAGCAGGAAAATGGAAGCAGCACTCAGGGTTTGTTTGATCCTGCTCTGTGCCGCAGCAGGGAAGCCCAGACAAAACCATGGACTCAGTCCTTGGGGGAGAAATTGGAGAAATCTGAAAAAAAAAAAAAAAAAAAGGCAATCACAGAATCACAGAGTAGTTGAGGTTGGACAGAACCTCTCGAGATGATCTAGTCCAATGCCCCCCTGCCCAAATCCTCGCTGTGCTGGTTTCCTCCCAGTATCACTAAGCAGCTGGAGATGCCGCACTGGTGTAGCTGGGTCCCGCTGCAGAGGCGCAGCCGGACGTTCAGCCAGCACCCTGCCAACAGCGTCCAACAGCTACGGCTCCTTCTTCACCGTGTTGGGGCCACGACTTCACCGGTGGAGCATCCTGGAGTGTGTCTGTCTAGAGCTGTCCCCTGGACACGAGTGGCCTGGAGTAAGTCCTGCCAGCTGACTCCCAAATTAATTTCAACCCGGACAACAACTCATCGGCTTTGCAGCAGTGTAACGGAGTGTGACACTCCAACAGTGATGACCAAAACATTTACTTAAAAGTTGAGGGGGCTGCAGAGCTCTGAAGGGATTTTGTTCCCCACCAGGCTGCTGCAGAAGTGTTTGTGCGGGTGGCAGAGGATTTTCACCTTTGGAGCACGAGACCGGTTGCTTCTGAAATGACGACCCTGAGCAAGCTGGACCAGCGTGGCAAATCCCATTTCCTCATCGATTTTCTTGAAGGATGCTCTGGAGGAAGCTGGGTGTATGAATTCGTGTGAGCAAGGGATATTAGAGACTCGTGCAGCGAGATTATAACCGACACCGAAGGTCGTTCTCTCCTAAACCCCTCTTTTCAAGCGTTAACAACTTGGAAAAAAAAAAATATTTGCGCTGGATATGTCTCAGGCTTCATCACAGACAAAAGGTTTTTTTGGGAAAAAACTGAGACAAAATCTCTGTGGATGTGTTCTGCATTATCTGAGCTTGGGGAAAAAAAAAAGAAGAAGCAGGGGGAAAGCACTCCCTGCTAATAGTGTTTGTCGTAATCCTTTTCTTCCATCCTCCTGCCCAGCAACAGCCGCTCTGCCACTGCTCCAACGAGACCCAGCGCCGACGCAGCCTCGTGTGAGCACCCCCCTGCTTCCCCCTTTCCCTGGAGCCATCCCGAGCAGAGCAGGGGGGGGACCAGGGCAGCCCGGCACATCTGTGAGATGCTCTCTGGACCATCCCTCGGGCAGGCAGTGGGAGACTCTGGTCCCCACCACCCCTTGCGCCCGGTGTCAACGGGGGTGGCCAGTGATGGCAGGACAGGGCAGGAGGTACCTGGTCTCAGCAGACAGTTCTGTCCACGCTTGCGCAGGGTTGGGAGGGGAAACCTGGTCCAGGTCTGCCCGACCCACACAGCCCCGCATGGGGAGCATGGAGGGAGACCCACTGCAGGCAGGGAGGGACACAGCACGGCGGGAGAAAGCAGAGCAACCCACCGGTGAGCCCAGACCAGCTCCGGACAAATGATGGGGACAGCTCCCCGCAGCACGGGGAGGGAGACGTCACAGGGACCTCGAGCCAAACAGCTTCTGCAGGTTAAACCGCCAGGCTCCAGCCCCCCAAAGGCTGGTTTGGGGTCTCCGGAGCAGCAGTGGTGTGTTCTTCCCCCAAGACCCCACCATCAGCCCCGCAGCACGGTGTGGTGGGCTCAGGGAGGGTGAAGGGCTGAGCCAGCTGAGGTGCTCTGGGGGATCGGGGACCCTGGAGGTGCCCGTGTCCGAGCCCTAAGTGCCCAGCCGTTGTCCCCAAGGGTCGGGCAGATCCTACAGCCCCTGTTGGAGCCCATCACCAGCTCCAGGCTGCAAACATCCCCCTGACCTACAGTCACGGATCCCAGATGCTTTCAGACTCTGTCTGCTTCCTATCGCAGGAGACAGCCCAGCTGCTTGCACCTTTAAACCAGCACCGACTCGTCCCCCTTGAAATTACAGGTCTGAGTAATCGCCACTCCAGCCCAGGGGAAGCAATTGTTCCCAACAGGAGACCTCTCCCTGCGAGCACCCGGCACGAGCACAGCCCCAGGAATGGGCTCGAGACACAGAAAAAGGAAATTGTGTTCGATCGCTTCGGCAAGGGGAACTGCCTGCTCCCCCGAAGGGAAAGGGGAGCTCAGGGTCCTGCGGGGCTGCAGGGCTGCGGCAGGGAGGAACCAGCCAGGCGGGCTGCAGGGACAGGAACGGTGCAGGCGGCAGTGTCCCAGGCTGTCCCAGGGCTGCAGGGACAGTGCAGGTGGCAGTGTCCCAGGCTGTCCCAGGGCTGCAGGGACAGTGCAGGTGGCAGTGTCCCAGAGCTGTCCCAGGGCTGTGTCCCACATCTGCTGGGGCACACGGCCACATGGGGACATGGTTGACAGATGGCGGAGCGCAGGGACCCCAGTCACCCCATCGCTTCCCAGAGCCACTCCAAGATGCTCAAAATAACATCTCAGGTGTTGGCAATTCTCCGCCCAGTGCTGAATCATCCTCCCGCAATGTTTGCATTAGGCATGCAGGAGCGGTAGAGCCTTTCGCAGCGAGAAACGGGAAGGGGGGACGGGTACCAACACACAGGCAATAGGAAGTGTCAGCAGTAAAGCTCTCGCTGGGCTACCTGCTCCGCTGGCCCTCATCAGACTGAGCGGAGGCGGGGACGGAGCCTGCCGAGGCTGGGCAGTCGCTGGGGCATATCCCATAGGGACAGAGGCACAGAGAGCTTGGACACAGCGGGGCTGGGGGTTTGGTTTCTTCACAGAGTCATCGAATGACGAAGGCTGGAACAGACCTCAAGGATCATCCAGTCCAACCGCCAACCCAACCCCACCCAACCCACTGACCCATGTCCCCAAGCCCCACATCCACACGGTTCTTGACCCCCTCCAGGGATGGTGACTCCCCCACGGCCCTGGGCAGCCTGTTCCAACCCCTCATCACTCTTTCCCTGAAGAAATTGTTTCTCCTCTCCAGCCTAAACCTCCCCTGGCGCAACTTGAGGCCGTTTCCTCTTGTCCCATCCCTTGTTCCTTCAGAGCAGAGCCCAGCCCCCCCTCCTGCCCCCTCCTTTCAGCAGCTGTAGAGAGTGATGGGCTCTCCCCTCAGCCTCCTCTTCTCCAGCCTGAACCCCCCCAGCTCCCTTGTCACTGCAAGCCCCTGACGAAGGTCCCACCTGTCCTCATCCTCCACTAGAGCTGCAGGCGGACCCACCCCTCATGGTGCAAAGCTCCTGGGATCCCACATCCCTACCCCAGGGTCCCACCACCTCCTGGTCAGCCCATCAAGAGAACAGCAATGCCCCACCTCCAAAAAAGAAAAGCCCTCTCCAGCCACTGAGAAACGGACGAGGAAAAGTGGTTTATTTATTTAGACTTTCAAGAAAACTTTGACAGCATCTTGCACTGGGGGATTTAAAAATCTTGCAACTTCCCCTGGTTACGCCCAAGGACACCAGAACTTCTGTGTGTTTAATAGATCTACTGAGATGTGGCAGATAGCAGAGGATTATCTGGGTTAGTTGATGAGAGAGGCTGCAGGGAGCTGCAGAGGGAATTCACGGCTAACAGAGACCAGTTCCGCTGCAAGGGAAACGTAGTGTTGATAAATGGAAGTTCAGGGACGCCATAGGGATCATCTGACCTACTCCCGCTATCACCAAATTCTCCATTATCTTTAAACACGCTGGAAAAAGCCGTGCGTGTCACCGGACAGCCCAATAACAGCAGCAATTCAGTGCTCAGAGACAAAAGAAACAACTTAAGGTTTGTGCAACAGGCTCAACAAACGTAATATTATTACGGCATCAATACCAACCGGCAGGGTGGCCCTGCTCTAAATACTGCCTCAATTACAACTGGAACAGGCGAAAACATCATAAGTTAGATAAAGGGAAGCACCCACGTGTTTGTAGTTGCCACGGCGTCCTTCCAGCCATCCCACCCCTCTTCCACCCAGCGCAGAGCCCTCCCTGCTGCTCCTGCAGAAGGCCAGGATGGGTGTGATCCACCAGCAGCTGGAGACCTTCCAGATGTGCATCCATGTGTAGACTCTACAGACAGCAAAGCCTCGCATGGGACTCAGCTCATGGCACTCGAGATGCACCATCTCCATGGGATGAGCTTTGGGAAGATGCTCTGGGTGATGTCAAAGCCCANGCTCAGCTCATGGGACGCTGCGTCGAGATGCACCATCTCCATGGGATGAGCTTTGGGAAGATGCTCTGGGTGATGTCAAAGCCCAGGTGAAGGTGGGGGGAGGTCTGGGGTGAACCTGCAGGGAAACCTTGTCCAGGTGAAGCAGAGCAGAGAGGAGGGATGAGGGTGGCGGGCAAGGACTGGAGGTCAACCCTTCCCCACCAAAGCGCTGGCCAAGAAGGCCAACACCACGGAGTAGGTGGCATATGGCCTTGGCCTCCTGGGGCACAGAAAGCCAGATTTGCACGTCAGGGAAAGCCATCATCATGTCTGTTGGCAGGTCCGGCACAGCTGGAGGGGCATGGATTATCTCCACAGGCAGTTTGAAACCCGCACCAGGGCTCTGCTCACCTTATCGCAGCCAAGAGGAGGAGAGGAAACTCCATCTCTGGCAGGAAGCCTCCAGGGGCTGGAAGACCTGTGGGCTGAGATGATTTTGGACAGCACCAAGCTAGATCTAATCTATCTGGACAGACCCATTTGTTGGCAGCTACTCTGTGCTCCAGGCGAGGATACGTACAACAGACCCACCCTGCCCAGCCCTCCCCATCTGCAAGAGGCTCTGGGGCCAGGGGGAGAAACTCTGGGAGGCACAAAGAACGCAAACAGCCTGCCCAGAGCAGCCTTCCCATATGCTGCAGGGCTTTAAGTATCCCTGATCCAGGGGATGAAGGAAATATCAGCCAGCCAGCTTGACCCTGAGCTCCCCGGGAACAAGACAGGTATCGACTGCTCCGTCAGAAGTGAAAAGGTCGCTGTCTGGAGAGCCCTCGGTGCTGGACATCTCAAGAGTGTCCAAGAGGGGAGGGAAATAAGGCGAATCCACACATTTGTGCACTGTACAGATGGACTCTTATGAGCGCTGATGCCCTTCAGCACTTTGCCTTTGCTAGAGCACAGAGACGGGAGCGAACACAGTCCCCTGGCACAGGGGGTGAGGGCTGCCACCGGGTCATTCGTTAGCCATGACGAGCAATTAGAGCTCCTGCACGCTTAGGCAATGAGGCTGATTTTCCAGCCCTCGACTGGTGCTGGTGATTGTTGCCTGCAGAGCCTCCACTTTGTCATTTGTCACCCGCTGCTGTGGGTGAGCAGCTGGACAGGAACGACAGTCACGGCAATGCTCAGAGCAGGGGCGGCAGTAAACACCTCCCAACTCCTGCCAAAAGCAGCTACCAAAGCCCCCAAACGTCGCTCACAGCTCTGCATGCCTCTGGTTACAACCAGCAGATCTCAGGATGCTTTTCGGACATCCTGACCCCAGTCGTCTCCTCTCCCCACACGGCCGGCACTGCCTCTTCCAGGTACGCAGCCCGACACGTAGCGATGCGAAGACGTGCACAGCTCGACCGTGTCCGCGTGCCGGGCAACTTGGACCCACCGCTTACGGCTCCTCCAGCCTCGGCCTCACCCGCACGCGCTGCTGGCAAGGACGTTGTTTCCTTGCAGGTCACAGAAAACAGGTGCCACCATGCGACTCGCGGGTCCCTCCTGGCCCCACTGCCGTTTGCAGATGACAGTGGGCACTACACGGCATCCACATCTATCGTATTAAGTGGATTAAGAGCTCACTAGCTCGCTTTATCAGGTTTGCTTAAACATGATTAGAAACCTGGGCAGATTTCCTGCTTTGAGCGATCACAAATGGCGCGGGGAAGGCAAAGCGAGAGCTTCAGCTTTGCACTCTTATCGTGTGCGAGAGGCTGGCTGGAGACCCGATAAAAGGAATTACTGTTTTAACACCAGAAATGAGGAATCGTGGCGAGTCACTGCAACGAGGCACCGTAGAGCTGACACCGCTGGGGGATGAGATGCGTTAACCCATGCCGAAGAGGCAGCCGAGCCCCCCCATCATTAACCAGCCTGCTCCTCCCCATTACAAAAGGTTACTGAGCCCATCTCCTGGGGAAATGCCTCCGCTCTCACCGCTTACAGCAAACCACCGATATTCAGGAGAGGGAATTCCCTCTGGCTGCTGAAGCGTCTCGTCTCTGCCCTGCGAAACACCGCTCGGCTTTTGCTGAGCTAGAGGCCGTTGATAAGGTCGCTTTCCTTTTCCAGTGCTTGAATTCGCCGGGGATGTGCTGGCAGCCTGCCAGACCGATAATGAAATCTGCCAAGACATCAGCATCAGCCGGGGCGGAGGGGCTGCCGGGGCTTGCCCAGCTCATACAGAGGGTTTTCAGAACGCTGCTACCTGGTCTCCTCCTCCTGTCCCCCGGGAGAGGGGGGACTGAGGTGTCTCTGCACTCCTGCCAACTCCATCCCTCATCCCTGGGCAAGGCAGCAGCATCTTTGCACCGCATCACAGATGGGCTGGATTTAAAAAAAACAAAAAAACCCCAAAAACCCAACAATCAAACAAAACAAAGCCTTGGGCATAGAATTTACATGTACTGTGTTAAAATAACACCTCGGGGCTGCAAAATCACACTTCTCACTGGGAAATGCCAAGCGAGGGCTGCTCACAGCCACTGCCGTACCCAGCAGCATCCTGCCTTTTCCCGAAGGATCCTTCAGTGAACAGGACAGACACCAGGTCAGAATGAACGCTGTGCAGAAAACAGACAATTCCTAACAGTCCCAGGCTTAGTCCTGCACCCTAAACAGCACCAGTGAATGCACGGAGATATATAAATCATTAACGGATCTAAAGCCCTCCATGGGATGTTACACCCCAGGCTTCTGTTCCAGGCACTCCACCCTTTTTCCAAAAGCATCTGGCACCTGCCGCAGGAGGACACAGCAAAGGGCAGGATGGTCCCATGCTCCAGCCTGACCTGACAATAGCTCCTCTGCTTCCTTAGAGAGGATGGCACCGAGGTCAAGAGGGGCACAGGACCCCA
>VZTO01017630.1:68405-90361 GCA_013400615.1 Syrrhaptes paradoxus
CAGGAGAGCTGGGGGGGCTCTGGATCAGGGGGGGCAGGGACAGGACCAGGGGTGAGGGTTTGGAGCTGGAAGAGGGGAGATGGAGATGAGATGTGAGGAAGAAATGTTTTCCTGTGCGGGGGGTGAGGCAGTGGCCCAGGGTGCCCAGAGCAGCTGTGGGTGCCCCATCCCTGGAGGGGTTCAAGGCCAGGCTGGGTGAGGCTTTGGGCAACCTGGGCTAGTGGGAGGTGTCCCTGCCCATGGCAGGGGGGTTGGAAGTATGTGGCCTGTAAAGGTCATCCAACCCAAACCATTCTATGATTCTATAATTCCAGAGGTACTACATGCCAGCATGTCTCATGTTCAAAATTAACTGTCCAGGTGCAACCTGCTCATGCCCTGGCAGTGGAAGGGTCTGGGTGCAGGGGCAGGAGAAGCACTGGCATGAAAATCTATGTGAAATTCAGCCAGAGGGAGGGACGGGAAAAAGCAGGTTAACCAGATGGAAGAGGACACATCGCAGGAGTCTGGATGCGAGGGGACAGAGAGGAGATACTCAGCAGAAAAACAAGGAAGGTGGACAAAGAGAATGATCCTCTTAATGGCGAGCAAGCTGCTAAATGGGTGGCTAATCGGAGGACCTGGAGAAAGGGATGGAAGAAAGGCAGAGTGGGAAATGCAGGCAAAACCACACAGGTGAAGATCTAAGAGCAGCCTGCTGCCCAGGGCTCTCCCAAAGGACGTTGGAGGCAGACAGAGGAACAGGGCACAAAGAGGTGGATGGAGCAAGGCTCCATGGCCAGGCTCCCGTGGGGAAGGCTCACCCTCGGCGTGCTTCTTCTTGGTGTGGTAGGCAAGGGCTGAGGCTTGCATGAAGGTCATCAGGCAGTGCTTGCACATGAAGGGCCGGTCCCCCGTGTGCAGCCGCAGGTGGTTCTTCAGCGTGGAGTTGGCTGCGAACTTGGCCCCGCACTCCTCGCAGGAGAAGGGCTTCTCATCGAAATGCTCCGTCAGCTTGTGGTACTGCATCCCTGGGGAGGCAGGCAGGACACCGAGGTAGCACTGGTGGGACCCAGTGTCAGCCCTGCCCAACCCTGCTGCCTCCACCCAGCCCAGAGGTCCACCAGCCCACCCACAAGCCCAGGGGTCCACCAGGGTCCTCCAGCCTGGAGTATCATCAGCTGCCATGGGGAGGGCAGAGAGACTCAACTCCTCTTATTCGTCCTGCTAAACCAGCCACAGAACTGTAACAGCTTGATTTTTTTTTTTTTTTTTGTTTTTAAATTTGCCAGCAGCCCCACTCTTCCTTGATGAGCCATGTGGAAAACCAATTAGAGAAGAACTAATCAGAAAGCGGTTGTGCTCAGTGGGGCAGGAGAAATGAGCTGAGCCGTGTTTCTCACACACAACGCTCACAGAGCGGCAGGGAGGAGGAGAAGATTTCAGACTATTGCTTTATTATATTGTCCAGACTTCTGTCCAAACACCCCTGCTCCCACCAACCCTACCTGAGGCATGAGCAAACTCTCGCCCACAGATGTCACATGCCACGGGAAGCCTCTTCTTCTTCTTCTTGGCCGTCCCCACCACCCCATGGACTTCCAGCTGATGCTTCTCCAGCTCCTTCTTCGTCGATTTGACCTCGCTGCACTCCTTACACTGGATTTGCTTTCCTCTGGCCACCCGACAACGTTTCATGTGCACTTTCAGGCGGCAGTAGAAGTGGAAGGTCTTGTCACAGGCTTTGCAGATAAAACTCTTCTTGGAAGAAGCTTTTTCTTGGGGTTCCTTTGGTTCCTTGGCACCGGCACCTCCTGCCTTGTCCTCATCTTTGTCCATAGCTTCAACTTGGGATTCACTGTTCACCTTCCACTTCCTGATCCCAGGTTTCTCCCCGCTTCCCTCGGTCAAGAGACCTGTGGAAACAGCAAATCCCGCTTTGGTGGTGACCAGCAGGACTGGGCACCAGACCCTCGGTCTCCCATCTCCTGAACGCTCCTACACAGACATTGTCCCTGCGCAGCAAGGGCAGACACACACAGACACGCTGTCCCATCACAACGGTGGCACACGGCTCTGCCCAGAAGTGGCCGTGGCCAGGCATGCTACAATGCATGACAGAGAGGTCCTCAAGTTTCTCCACCCGCACATACCAGAGGCTGGATTAAACGGAAAGAGCCAGGGCCAGATTTTCCAAAGAACGTCCTCCTCAAGCAGGAACAACTGTTGCTTGCAAGCATCTGCCTCCTGCTCAGACACATGAAGTTACAGCCATGCTTCAATGTCTGAAGATCTGAGGCTCAGGTATGATATTAATTCTGCCACGGAGAGTGGATACCCAGCCATTAACTACAAGAAATCTCAGCACTACCCAAACACACTCTTTGAAAGTGAACACATAATCCTGCTACAACCCTTTTGAGTCTTCTGGCTAGCTCCTTGAGGTATTACAATTTGCTCGTGACATTCACTTCTTCAAAAGTCTAATGCTTTTCTGAGTCCTTGTAACACCATCATCTCCAAAAGCACAAGCTGGAAAATTCACCCAGGATCAATCTACAGAAAAGACCCACAGGGAACGCACGTATGGAAGCAATCAAAATACAAACAGAGATATTTGACTTCTTTGCTATAATGAGAACCACGCGACTCCGTGGCCATGGAAACCAGTGCAAACTTCTCTTTTTGCCAGTACACAGGAAATTCAGCCTGTGCTCAACAAAACTTCATTTCTGCCTTCCTCGCTATGGGAAGAGCTCAGCAAAGTGTCCTCCCTGCACAGTGACACTGCCCTGGTTTCCCAACCAACGAGAAACCAGGTGACACACTCCAACAGATTTGGAAATCTTAAGACATCAAGTGGTGACCCACTGACCCCTGAATAACATCAAGGGAGAAAAACAGACTGGAAGACTGGCTTACAGCTTGTCCTGCTCTGTCAAGATAGCAATACACACCTTTCACCTCTAAGGTCTCTTCCCCATCCTTAAAACCAACACAATCAGTTTTTCTGACCCAGCTGAAGAAGTAGCTTTAAACTTCCCAGAAATGTCAAACATCAGAAAGAGTCATCTTGCTGGGCAGGATGAATGCAGATGAAGATAAAAGCACTAAGGAAACCAGGACTGGAAATGTGTAGAGGTAGAGCCATGGCAGCAGGGGTGTAACCTGAGTCAGATGAAGTGAAAAGAAGTTTTTGCCACCCCCAGCGCACCAAGAGCTGGCTCATGGTCCTCTTGCTCCTATGCCTGTGAAAATGTTGTTCAGGATTTACAAGCCTTTAGCCTAGGCAACAGCACAAGACTGTAACGGTATAAAACCAGGAGAAGCTCTTAACTTCCATTCATGGAGAAACACATAAAGGGTCCCCAGGACCAGCGCTCTGTCTTCACGGGGACGCTGCTACTCCTGGGCAACAGTTCTGGAAGAAAGTTGAAGACGAGCATGTGAAACCAACGGGTAGGTACCTGCACCCTGCATTCCTGTGCCAGTGCAATACACACACGTTGGACGGCCGGAGGAATCTTGCCTGATGGTGGAATACATCCTCCAAAGGGCTTCAAAGCCTAGCTACCATGAGAGGGGAACAGGAGACACGCTAAACTGCACGACACGGCGCTGATGGGACAGTGAGGCCAGGTGTCACGTTGATGAACATACAGGTTTCCTTAACAGCATCACATACCATGGGCTGGCTGCTGCCTGAACAGAAGAGGGGACACACGGCACAACTACATCGGGGCAGCAATTCCTTTCCACTTGGCAGCCAGGATCTCTCCCAGAACCGCTCCTACAGTGAGGACAACATTTCATATCTCATTAGAGCAACATCTAGCAACAGACCCAGTCAGCTTCCATCCTGGAGGTGCAGGAAGCTCGGAGGTGAACCCGAGTGCTCTCGTGAGAAAGAAGACCAGACTGAAGAATTGACTGCACATCAAGTTTGAGAGGCAGGACCGCAAGGCTATGGCTATGTCCCTGGCTGAGCCTGCAGGGACCAGGCAGAGCCCAAGGGTCACACATCAGAAAGGTTCCAGGCAGGAATTCCTGACCCAGGGTCCTCTGGGACTCTGGACTTTGTGTCACTTTCCGTTCTGTGAAGGCAAAGCCACTCAGCACTGGAAGAAAAACCCTGCTGTTTACCACGCCGTATTTCACACGGAGTTCTCTTTCTCTTTTGTAAGTGGTCTGCTGAGTCTGTAATCCTGGTGGCTGCTGTCCCCTCCCTGCAGCTCACGACAGACGTTGGACTCCAGAAGCAGAAGATCTCCAGGTGTGACCATCCCATCTCCCACTTCTTCAGCTTAAGCTGGAAGAAAATTCCACCTACCCCTCTGCATCTCAAAGGTCATTCCCATGGCTGCTGACATGCACGGTGGCTTCTAACGCAGAATCTTCACAGGGAAGAACAGCACTTTGCTTGCAGACCCGACAGTTTAACAATTCCAGAGGCTGACTCTGGCCTAAGGTCGATGCTAACTGTCTTTTTTAAACACAAGACCTCTTTGCTGGAGTTCCTGACACATTTCTGAGATCGGAAAGTGAGGCATATCCTGACAAACACGATTTCCCAAGAAGTGACTGTACAGAGACCAGGAAAGCAGCCGGGTAAAAAAGGAGGTGATGGAGTTGGCTGGAAGAGCCAAACCTCGTCCTTTTTACAGCTGCCAACAGTGAAAGTGCTCCAACTACAGGCGGGACCCAAGGAGAAGCCAACAGATTTCCTATTGTACCTCCACCAAAGAAACCAACCCATGACTCTGATGATGCTGAGTGTGGCTGGGGATGGATGCAGACAGTTTCCTCCACAGGGATGCCTGGTGCTTTCCAAGTGCTTCCACTCACCTAAATTAAGTATCGGATTTTTATTTTTTTTTGCAGTACATCTGCTTTCAAGTGGAAATGCAAACTGTATGTGGCACATATGTTCTTCAGAAATGTAAGATCTCCTTTGGTTTAAGTGGAAGCTCACATCCCTCAAACACAGGGCTCACAGTTATAATTCACATCTCACGCCAAGAGCCACGTGACTATTGATCCATAAAGCCACCTGCAACATTTAGGGCTGGTAAGCAGCGATATCAGAGCTGAGGGGACTGGCCTAGAATTTAGATATGTAAGTTCAGTGTAAAGATCTGAAGGATGCCAAAAAGGGGCTGGTAACTGACAATCCTCCTCTGGACACTTCACACAGAATAAATGATTTTGCCAAGTAAATACCATTCTTCCAGGGCTCTTGTTTTTGATGTTGCTTCTTGCTTGATTTTGTCTCAACCTTGGCTTGAAGCCCTGCGCAGACACTTAGCGACAGCAGTCTGCTCTCTTTGATACTGGTGCCAGAGACGCAGGCATCTGCCAGAGCAATCGAGCCGACTCCCCAGGTCCCTCGCTGGTAGCACTGCAAAGTGTTCAGGTGGGCTGCAGTCACTGGCATGTGCAATTTTTGTTGGCTTACCTCCTCTAGAGTCACCAAGGCATCAGCCCTGGCACGTCCGTGGTCAGACGGGGTCAAGAGGAATGCAGCAAGTGCCTGCAGCATCAGGAGACACAGAATGGCAGATAAGAAGGAAATACCTTTTCTCTGGAGATCCTCATCAGAGCCACAATCAAGTGAAAAAGCCAACTGGATCGGTGGCAGCTCTGGGTGGTTAGAAGAGAGGACCTAGACCTGAACTGGGCACGAACAGTGGATCTACAGCGTAGGACAGCTCTCAGAGAGGTCACTAAGGCCACTGAGACAAAGGAGAGCACAGCATGTGCCATCACCCTCGGAGCCCTACGGCTACACCAGCAAGCCAGGTCCTTGGTTTCTTCTACACACACTGCTCCGAGTCACCCAGTGCCATCTACCACCCCAACAACATTTCCTCATCGCCCAAGAACGCAGGCAAGTTAACGAACAGCAGCTCGCTCTCTGCCCCTTTCCAGCACGCGGGGAACATTGGCTTCGCCTGTCACTGTCAAACACAAACTGATGGCGAGGGTCAAAGCCACAAGGGTTGTCTTCATTCCTGAAGACCAATCATGGTGCTGGCCCAAATTTTCAGAGAAACCTTCTACCCCTAAAAAAAGATGAGACATGAACAACAAGCTTCTTACTCTAACTACCCAGCAATCTGCTAGTTTATCCACACTGTGCCACACGCTAACCAGCTCTGGACCATGAGTAAATAGGAACAGACTAGGCTGAACCAGCGCCTGTGCTTGGATTAAAACCCAAAAAACAAAAAAACAAACCCCCTCCCAGAACAACAAAACCCCCCCAAAACAACAAAGAAAACCCCCAAAACCAACAAAAAACTCCACCAAAACCAAAAACCCCCCAAAAACCACCAAAATCCCCCCCAAAAAAACCAACCCCCCAAAAANGTGTACATCCCAGTGAACTCAGCAGCCCAAAGACAGATGCACTGGGAAGCACGATGCCATGGAAAGGTACGCAAGCAAACAGAGTAAGTCACATTTTCATCATTTTCAAGAGAACGCAAACCTGCAGTTAGCTTCCTGGCCGTCTGTTCTCTTTTTCATTAAAACACCAAATTCCGTTAAGCATTCTTCCTTCAAATGACAGATGCAGAGATAGAACTTGGCTCAGCTGGAAAGCACCCCACGGCTCAGGGCAGGGTCTCACACATGGTTATCGCTACGCATTTGTTTCTGGAGCTCACCAAATTGCTATCTGCATATGTTTCATTCATACCTTTGCCAAACTAGTACAGTATGTAACATCCCCCTGCTGCTGTGGGACCCTTCTGCTCTATAAAGTGTATAAATGGCAAGATGAAATTAAAGTACAATGAAATAAACTCAGAAAGTAGCCTGGGACTACAAAATGCACCATCACGGTCATCTCTGCGCAAGACAAGCGCGCTGGGATGTGACCTTTCCACAATCAGCCTGTGAAGCATCCATAAAGTCAAGGGACTTTTAGACAAATCCAAATTCATACAGATCCAGGAGTATAGGAAAAGCTGAGAAACCCTGCTGGCTAAGGATAAAAATTCTGAAAAATAACCCAATATAGATACAAATTACATAACTAAGTTGCTTAAGTGCAAGGGTGCAAGGGCTGGGGTGGAGAAATGCCAACTCAGTTAAGGGATGGGGACAGTTACGGTCTCCACGATCCTCGTAATGTACAAAACTTCAATCTGGTGCATTTGACCTGCAGGAGAAACGCACATTCCAGCGCTTGAATCCAGAGGTCACCTCTGCAAATCCTCCTGCATGTATAACCCCAACATTTGGCCAGGATAATGGTTCTGTGAAATGACCTCAGGCCACCAGGACGCTGAGGTCCACCACCAGACTGCCCAAGACTCCCATAACTGTCTGTAAAAGATCACACAGGGATGAAAGCCTGTGCCCTTCTTACCCACATGTCCCAGCTCCTGCATCACCGGCTGCAGGTCCGGGAAGGACTCATGGACATTGCACAGGAGCTGACAGATCTTGATGGCCGGGACAGACTTCTCCTGAGCCCTGCTCAGAGCTGCTTTCAACGAGGCCTCTGAACTTTCCTTCTGAGCAGAAATACTCAGGAGCTGGAGAAGGAAGAAGAAGAATGACAGAGATTTGGGGCTGTGAAAGGTCAGGATGGTCTGGGAGTGAGGGCACAGCCTCTTTGTTTCATCTCTACTGCTGGGAACCTGCTTTGAGAAACCAGAAAAGAAACAAATCTCTTTCCCAGTCTTTGCCCCTCCACTGATGTATGTGCATGAGCTGGGAGAATTTCAGGATTCAAAAAAAAGTTACAACAAATTAAATTCTCAGTCTTTCTGTTTGGGTATTAGCTCACTTAAAACCACCTTTCCATGGAAAGAGCAGCTCCTCAACACCTTACAGCATTACAAGCTTACCTAACTCCTAAACCTGTGTTTCCCCCTGGGCTTTTCTCTCCCTTCCAAATCCAAACCAGCCTCAGCCAGCCACTGAAGGAGAACCAAGGCGAGGATCTGCGCATGCCTGTACGCACCTCACCCTTCCGGATCCCCAGCAGCAGCTAACCAGAGCAGGAACGAGCAACCCAGACTGCTCGGTGGAAAAGGCCGACTCGTTACTAACACAGCCCTTTCCTTGTCACAGGGAAAACAGGCAAGGCACTCTGGGACACTACAGTCACAGCATCCTCACTGAATTTTCCAGGAGTGTTTCACTCTCATATATCCTGGATCAGCCAGCTCAAATGGAAACCCACTCCCTGGCTGCTCTGCTTTCTCTAGGACTTCAGCACCCTTGCAGAGCCAAAACACTTTTGCTGTGTTTGAATACCCACGTTTTCACCAACTGGCAATTTCTTTTACCTAAAAACCCTTGCAGAATTTATACAAAACACCACTCTCACTTCAGCAGAGGGGCACCTCCAACTTTGGATGGCTTTACCAATCTAAGTAATGTCCCTTGATTTCAGTGCACGTTAGGGTCTGTCCACCCTCTGAGCCCCGAACCATGCTGGCTCCGAAAGCATCCCCTCGTACCTCTTTCACTGCTTCTGTGAGTCCTGCCTCGCCCGGAGCCAAGCCCTCCAGGTCCACTCTCTGCTGGATGGCCTCTGAGATCAGCTTGCTGTGCCGCAGGATGATCTCAATGGCTGTGCTCTCGCTGGTGGCCACTGAAGATGAAAATAAAAAGGTATTTAAAAACACAAACCCCAAGGAGAACCTGAAGGCTTTAGCTCTGCCTAGCTTTGTCCAGCTCACTTCTGAAGCTGAGTTGCTAACAGCAGGAGTGACTTCTTTAGGGTATAGGAAACAGCAAACAGCTACAGGAAAGTTTTGTTTATACTAATTGCNAGCACGGAGGGGCTGGAGGAGTTCGGATGGAGGCAAGTACCCCACGGACACCTGGCTGCAGGCAGGTGAACCCCAGGGTTGTGTCCCAGCACACCGCCAGGCTCTGCACAGCCAACCTCTCCTGCCCCCCAAGACCACCAACCTGAGCGCTCCTCACTCTTGCATGAGATTTTAGCCATGATTCGGGGAGAAAAGCAGTTTCAGTTTTAAAGTAGGAAAACTCAACGGCTGAGGCCCTGGGGAGGACAGGGTGGTGGCTGCACACAGACCTCCGACGAAACCCACGCTTTCAATCTGATGGGCCTCCAGCTGGTTCTTCACACAGGGTGGTGGCCAGCTCTCAAAAGGTTTGCTCTTTACAAAACCTGAAGGCACAGAGCCACAGGCAAGGCAGCTGCGCTTGCAGATGAAAGTGGTTTTACAATCGACCGACTGCTTCACCGAGGACACAGCTGCTGAGACCCATTGGGAGAGAAGAGGTTCCAGCCAAGCAGAGAGCAAGGAGTTAGAAAGCAGCTCCTGCCAGCAGCGGGAGAAGCTCAGGAGAGCGTAGGGGGACACCAAGGCCGTTACCTGCTTGGAAGAACAACTCCGCGCCGGGTTGTTTCCGGATCTCCTCCATGAGCAGGTTCAGCGGTGCCGGTTCCCGCACAGCCAGCAGCAGCTGCCAAAGGGCAGAGACGGACACAGACCGCTCCTCCAGCGCCGCCGACACCAGTGAGGTGAAACCGCCAGCCTCGTGCTTCACAACCTGCTCCATCGCCTTGGAAAGACCCACGGCAAGGTGCTCACGAGCAGCTCCCTCCAGCTGTCCCCATCACACCTAGCCATGACCACAGCTCACCCCCCACCCAAGCCTTCCCTTGCTCCCACCCTGCTGAAGACTTGGCTCACGGTGCAACCCAAGCGGTGACCGCTTTGAAGCCCAGCCTTTCACCCAAACACATCAGCCACATCCTCAAGTCACTCCAAAGCTGAACATCTCTCCTCAGCCCCCAAATCAACCACTCTTACTTGCCATTTTTCAGCTTCATACGCGTTACCTGCTTCACTGCTGCTATGGGATACTAAGGAATCATTAAACCAAGTCCTGCTGGAGGACTGCCCCAAACCAAGCCAGGTTTGGGAGTGGACAGGGAGTAAATCAAGTCCTCAGGACTTGACAGGGAACTCAGATGAGGATAAAAGCTTGCTATCTGCTTGCACACACACAGGATTCTGCTTACCTCTCTCTCAGCAGGAGCCAGGCTCTGCGCAGCAGAGATGCCCCGCAGCAGCACCTGGCTGTCTGTGAGGAGCTCCTCTAAGTTCTCTCTGTATCGTCGCAACAGTTTGGCTCCATAATCCTCCGGGTTCCACTTGGCTGAATGTAAGTGAATGAAAATAAGAACAGGTCAGTGCGCAGCATCTTCCCAAAGGGCTTCAGAGCTAAGGGAGACCAAAAAGCCAAGGCAGCCGGTTCTCCCCGGGCCACTAATGCTCGTGGACTTACACTCAGTACACCTGGATTCACCTTCAGGCAGAGGATGAACTTCAGAAATCAAAAAATCTCCAAATCAAAGACAACACAGAATATCCTCTGCCCATACATGTGCTACAGAGATAGACCTCCAGCACCCAAGCGTCTTCCCAGTCTCAGTCCTGGTCTGAGCCTGGAAGAAGAAAGTCTCAGGTTTCAGCCACGTTCAGCAGGTAAACATGTGGTCGTGTCTGTGAAGACAACACCTCGAGATGTTCACCAGCCTCTTCTGATGCCCTGGAATCAAGGAGACCCCACTACTGGCTCTTATTGTAGTTTCATTGAATGAGGTCTGTAAGCGAGAGTCTTTGATCCACGCCACCAAGGAGCTCTGCAACATGCTCCGTCTCAGCAGCGTACAACCATCAAACTTACTAATGTTTTACAAACCCTCAGACGGTCCAAGGTCCAGGCTGAGTTGTCCTTGGTGAAAACATTAAGGGAAGACAAATCAGCCTTGTTATTGCAAAGGGGCGGTAACACCCTCTTCCCTCTTTTACACGAAAAAAAAAAAAAGCAACTTTAACCTCATTCCTTCCTTCTCCCATATGTAACTCCAAGCTGGGTCTGCTGAGGTTTGCCCTGATGAATCTGAGAGACGATGACTCTAGAACCCTCCAAAGACACCCCAGTGTCAGGACACAATGGACTTACTCAAGAAAGAGGAACAGTGTTTATTCAGGATAATGAAGAGACCTGGGCAAAACATACTGGGCACCCACAGTAATAATGATTGTACTTGTCACCAGATTAGTTGATAAATAAAACTGGAAACTGCAAAATAGATGAATCTAAGAAAGATTTTTTTTTCACGGTTGGAATTACAAAATTGGAGAAGATGTATAATTATACTTTTGTAGGAGAAACCAAAACAAAACACTGTAGTTAATCCAAGACATCTGTGTGTGGTTTTTGTTTGTATGCTTGGGTCTTTTCATCATTTTGGTTCGGTACCAAACAGAACAATCTCTTATTTGCACAGCACTACTTGGGAGAAAAGCAGCAAAATCCACGCAGCTTGGTGAAAAGAAAATAGTCTCTGGGACCCAGAAGACACACAGTAAGAAGAGAAAACTCTCCAGGATGGTGAAGGAGGCAACGGCAGGCTGTGGGAATAATCAATGGAAGATTTTGAGCTCATATAAAAAATTCCCTGAACAAAGACTTCTTGGGGACATGAGTCTACTCCCCGGTGATGCTGAGGGACCCTCATTAAGCGCTTGAGCTCCTTAGGGCTTAGGTATGGCTTGATGTACCCCACATGGATCAGGGGATTGTTCACAAATAAAAATATTTTCCTCCTCCTCCCACTGGAATGTGTTTACTAGAAGAATTCGAGTTGTTCCGAACACACTCTCAGCTCTGCTGCCGAAGCGAGGTGAGCTCCCTAACCAGAGCGTGCCCTGCACCCCTGTACAAAACATCCTCCTCCCGTTAGCAGGACAGCACAGGACACCACGGGCTGCCAACAGGGCTCTTATCACTCCCTCCCTCTTTATTTCCACAATAAGAATTATTTGTCCTTCTGCTTGTTCAGGCTGCAATTTGAGGAGATTCAGCTCTGTGTAATTAAGGAATGCTCCTCCTTGGAAGGGGTATTACCACGAGATAATTAACCATGTTGGGAGTCTGGTGTTTCAAGAAAGCAATCGTGCTTAACAAATGACAAAGCAAAGTGCCTGTCGGGAACGTTCGCTACAGAGGAAATCATCAGCATCATGAGCACAGTTTTGCTTTCTATTAAACACTCATTTACATTTCACTGCATGTTAATTTAGTTTTTAATTTTTAAGTGATTTCAGAAAGCTCTATCTGAACTGCTCAGGGGTGTGCCTAAACCCACCCAAACTTGGCAAGTTGTCCCACCAGCCAAAAGGTGATGACTTACGAGTCCCTGAACCACCACTGGCAGGCAACAAAGAATAAAACCCCACCAAAACCAAAACGGAGGGGACGAGCTGTCCAAGATAATGATGTCTAATGAGGACATTAAGCGTGAGACTCCCATCAGCACACTCTGCTCCACGCCGGAGACCACAACTCAATGACCACGATGTGCAGAAACACAACCCAACCGAACGCACAGCCCACTGTCTCCCTCAATCGCAAGAAATTCGTGAAGGCTGGAGCCCGGTAAGACATTGCCTGTGTTTAATTTCAAGATATCTACAGTTTTGGGGAAGCTCTAGGTTATTTGCTTTCAAAGGCAGCAAGTACCATGAGTTAAAGTCACCAACGGACCCCAGTTTGGTAAAGATGCCTTCACCTGTGAAGGGTTTATTAAGTGAAAATTGCTCTATTTCTTATGGAGACACATGCTGCTGCTTTTGAGTGACCGAAAACTAAAAAATAATTTGACACTGGAGGGAACAGCTCTCCTGTTTTCCAGATATGACATCCTAGTTTCTACCCCAGCAGTGGCAAACTCAAGGAAGGAGCCCAGTGGGCTTCTGCCCAGCACTGCTCATTTCACTGCAAAGCAGGGACTTTCTTGCTGGCACAGTCCTCCTACCCCAGTGCTCCCAGACCACGTTTGTTTGCATAAAATGGCAATCCCGTTCCCTTACATGAAAGTAAGATTACAAAGCATGCTGAAATCCAAATAAGCATCCAAACCTCCTGGCAATTCCCTGAATTGAGTCTCCAGGCATCCGAAATTTAGTGTACCCATACCTTTGCCATCAGAGACCTTTGCTGTTGCCACCAAGTTGTCTAGCAGAAGGTGGAGACCAGGGAACGATGCTTTCACAGCCTCCAAAAGTTTGACCAAACTTTCCGCTTTCAAGGTTTTCTCTTCATCCACCTTCCTGAGCAGATTGTCCACCGCTTCCCTCTGAGAGCTGCCTTCACAGCAATCCAAAACTACCTGCAACAAAGAAACAGCCAAGAACCTGTTTGGGAGAGCTCCTGGATCTGAACACAGATCAGAGGGACAGGAGCAGTATCACAGTCCACAGTCCTGCAGAGAATCCATAGCCACCGCTTCCACCGATTTGATTAACTGGGAGGTGTCACGGGGAGCTAGTCACAGGAACATCTAAACATGTCCCAGGTACATGTGACATATGTCACCTTGAAAACTACACTGGTGAGTTCTTCCACCAAGCCTAGTTCTTGGAAGTAGCTGACAAGCAAAAACCATTTTTTTTTCAAATGGAACAACAACAACAAAAAAAGACAGGATTCCAAACAATATTTCATTGAATATTTTTAGCAAATACTTTTAAAAGTTGCAGTCTCTTTTTCCTTGTTTCCCCAATTTTTCTGCTTGTTGTCAAAAGACAGGGATGGAGAGGGAAAAAAAAAAAAACGTTATTTAAATAAGCATCCTATTAATTGAATGATTATTTCTACAACGAGGCCACACGAGACATCTCTTATGTGAGACGCAATCGCTGTAGCTTGGAAAAGCTCTAGTATATCACTGCAATACCTACAAGGCTCCTACAAGGGCAATGCAGTTGACAAATACAGGTTGACCTCCTCTCTGCAAACCCTGTTCTCCTCAGAGTTTGAAATGTAGGACGGGCAGAAAGAAACTCTGTAGGTCACCAGCCCAGTTCCCTGCTGCCACAAGCACTACACTACACAGTCCCATTAATAAAATTATTAAGATCTGTCCTAAAACTAGTTACATTTTTTGCTCCCTTTCCCCCGGTTGGAAAGCTCTTCCACAGATTCATTCCCCTGCTGATTCTTCTAATTTTCCGATTAATTTTATTCATGGCCAGTGTATACCCACTTGTTCATGTGCCAACATTATCTTTTCGCTTAAAAAGCCTCCTGAACTCTTCGAGGTGTCTACCCTACCCTCCTCTCCAATTTCTTCATAAGAGCAGGATCATATTCCCTCTCAATCTTTATCTCACGTGCCTAAATGAGGCAACTCCTCCCGTAAAACAGCTTCTCCGCTCCCCTGATCTTACGACTGCAGATCTGTCTCTGCTTCTATACGAATTCACCTTTGTTGAATGAGACTGGAACCGCACACAGAAATTTCAGATGACTTTAATTCTTAGTTCTTGTTACTGCATCTAACTGCAAGCCCTTCACTTCATACGAGCACATCATTACATTCTCACTGCTTAGTTCTCCAGCCATGTAATCCTTCTCCCTCTTGCAGATCCTCCTCCGTGTGGACACAAAATCCCGGTTTTGCTCATCAGCAAGTTTTGCTAAACATCCTTTGGTATTTTTGTGCCAAGAACATTAGTGTTAATATTAGGTATCAAGAATTACACTGATAACCTTCCTCCAACCTGTCAGCCCTCCCTTCAGCACAATCTAGTTACGTCCAAACAAGACACATCCTTTTTTAATATCGCCACTTCTTCTAGTTTAACAATTTCCTCGCAGGAAATTCAAATGCTTTGCTCAAGTCTAGATTGAGGCAGAAAAACCCATCTTTAGCTCATCAAATAAAGATGCCAGGTCAGGCAGAAACAATTTACTTGAACACCCTTTGCTGCATTTTATCCCATTTTTTTTGCTTACACGCAGTGCTTCAGCTATACGCGTCCTCCAGCCTGTCCCAACGCATCTTCCTCTGCACCCAGAGCTGCCTGCCTGGATCACTGCTTCCCTCTCCCACGTGTCTGTCCTGGTCACCAATTGCAGGGACCACTCTCAACTTGGAAAATACAGCAATAAACTTTGCTGTCGCTCTCACAGCCACGTGTGCCAGCTCCTCCACTCTGCTGGGAGATGCCCTTTGAGTTGTAGTTTCACTTCAGCTGCACGATATTTCTGTTTCTGTGTCTCTCCTGGATTTGTCCCCAGGCTCTGCCGTGAGTTTGAAGGTCATCTCATTATTCTTCTTCTTTACTTGATCAGACGAACATTTGTTGCTTGTCTCACTACAGGCTGCGATGCCCAGCAGGCTGATGTACCGCAAGACCATCCCCATGCCTCCGAAGCACATTTCTTTGCCTGTTGGACATTTCAGCCATTCCTTGCAGGTCCTAACACCCTTCCTCAAGTTATGCATTCACTTCGGTCTCTAACCTCTCGTATAAATTCTCCTCTTTTGTTGAGGATGCAAACTTCAGAGTGTTCTCCTACCTCTAACATAAAAGAAACCAATCCAACAGCTCCTCCTGCGCTCTTACAACCTGCTGATCTCACTAATTAGTTTCTCTTATTTCTAAAAATCTGTCCTTTTATAGCCAAAACTCTGTTAGTGAACCTGTTGACACATCCTCCCACCTAATTCACGCTGAGTTGACTTTGGATCGCTCGGTCTGAAGTGATCTGACAAGAGAACACACAATGGGGTACAAGAGCTCGTGCTGTAACCTACCCCTGCTCCCAGGAAAGCGTCCACAGGTGCAGAAGTTTTGGCCCCGTTTTGACAACGCACAGGTGACACAGCTGGAAAACATCCAGCTTGCAGCAGGACACAACAACCCCCTGTGACACCCCCGGCTCGGGGGAGAGGGGCTGGAAAGCTGCCCAGCAGAGAGGGACCTGGGGGTGCTGGGCACCAGCCGGCTGAACAGGAGCCAGCAGAGTGCCCAGGTGGCCACGAAGGCTAACGGCATCCTGGCCACGACCAGCCATAGTGTGGGCAGCAGGAGCAGGGCAGGATTGTGCCCCTGGGGAGGCCACAGCTCGAATCCTGGGGTCAGTTCTGGGCCCCTCCCCACCAGAAGGACGTTGAGGGGCTGGAGCAGGGCCAGAGAAGGGCGACGGAGCTGGGGAAGGGGCTGGAGCACAGGGCTGAGGAGGAGCGGCCGAGGGAGCTGGGGGGGTTCAGGCTGGAGAAGAGGAGGCTGAGGGGAGAGCCCATCACTCTCTACAGCTGCTGAAAGGAGGGGGCAGGAGGGGGGGCTGGGCTCTGCTCTGAAGGAACAAGGGATGGGACAAGAGGAAACGGCCTCAAGTTGCGCCAGGGGAGGTTTAGGCTGGAGAGGAGAAACAATTTCTTCAGGGAAAGAGTGATGAGGGGTTGGAACAGGCTGCCCAGGGACGTGGGGGAGTCACCGTCCCTGGAGGGGGTCAAGAACCGAGTGGATGTGGGGCTTGGGGACATGGGTCAGTGGGTTGGGTGGGGTTGGGGTGACGGTTGGACTGGATGATCCTTGAGGCTTTTTCCAACCCTTATGATTCTATGACTTCTTCAGCCCCCAGCACATCCAGTTAGGATTGCTCCTGCAACAGCCAGGAACCTCGTTTGTGTTGTCTTTGACAACCTCTCTTAGCTCTGAAGCAGTTTGGGTTGAGTATCGAGCCAGGTAAGCACGCAGCCAAAAGGGACGGAAAGTGTGTAGCTCAGAATACCCAAGTCCCCTCTAGCAGAGGGCCTGGACAGAAGACTTTTTTACTAAAGGACGGATGTTTTTATACTAAAGGATGGATGTTTTTACACTAAAGGATGGATGTTTTTACCAAAGGACAGATGTTTTTACCAGCTACTCTGATGCTCCAGGTTCAGGGCTGTACTGTGGACGAGTTGCTCTGAACTCGGCGATGACCAAAGCCGTGGGACACCATGCAGGAGAGGTTGGGTGCTCTTCCTTTGTATCCAAGTTTACTTCTCTGAAGTGAGAAGGTGCAGCCAAGCCACCCCCCAAATCCTCCACCTTACCTCCCCACATCACAGAAACAGCCATACAGCCATAAAATTAAGCACTCAAAAAATAAAAACAGTAGGTAAAAATTTCCCCAGAAAAACAGGGATTTATGAAGGAGCTCCACAGCACATCATGTAATGGTTTTTGAGCAAAGAAAATTGGAGTTGCTCCATACATAGCTTGGGCCAGGCATACAAAGAATCCAGTTCCCTAGAAAAAAGGCCGTTACACGTAAAACTCGCGCTTGTCTTGCTGAATAAATGTGTAGCTAATGAAGCAGTGACTGTGACAAGAAAAAGGAAAACCTCATCTTTATGAACCTTTGGAGAACTAGATCCTATCTCTGCCAGCCCAGAGCTCTCGTGCCACGCTGGATGAACCAGGTAAGACGAAACCTTCAGAGGTGGCTGCTAATTCCATGTTTGTTGTCCCAGTACTGCACCTGAGACACCAGAGATCTCAACTGCCACATATGCCACAGGCCCATCATTTTAATCAATTTAACTTCTGAAATAATTAAGCATTTTCCCATTTGTCTGGGGCAAGGAGGGGGAATAAACAAATAAACAAAGCCTGGAAAAGAAAAAAGGGAACCCCCAAGGTCAGTCTACTCTTGGCAATTTCTGCCGTATTTTCCTGTGCCACAGCAGGGAAAGAGCGATGCTCCGAGTGGTCCCCAAATACTTTTGTTATTTCCTGGGAACCCGTGGGCTAGAACAGGAGCACGAAGGGATCCCATAGAGAGGGGAATGATTTTGTATTTGCAGCAGAGTTTGGAGGCTCTGCAGCAAACGGAGCGTACAGTGACTGAAGAGGATAAAAAGAAATGCAGCATAACACTGTCCCTTCACCAAACAAGGCAGGACTCCCATAGTATATGACGATGCAGTTAAAAGCCAGATCCTGTGCCCAAGGGGCAGATTTAGGATGGCAGAATGGTTTTGGTTTGTTGTTTGGTTTGGGATTTTTTTCAATAGGAAGGGAAATAAAAAACATCTGCATTTGAACTACTTAATTTCATGAAGACAAAAAGAAGAGTGCAGGGGAAAAGTGCAGCTTTTAAAAGAAAGGCTGTCCTGCAACACAAACAGGCACACGTGAAAAATCCTCATCACCCCACTGCTGACGCAGCTTCCACAGCTCAGAGCTCAGCGCTGGGTACCCCCATGCAGACAGCAGCGATATCCCCAGCAGGTGCTGAGTCCTTTGCTGCCTCCTCCTCCTCTCACATCCCCATTCCAAGCTCAGCTGTGCTGCTTTTGGAGGGGGAAATTCATCAGCCACCAGTCGCATCCCAGGCCACGAGGACAAGGCGGACGCACCTCCTCCAGCCCCCCTGCACCCAGCTGCACCCATGCTCAGATGGACACTTGGTCCAGGACCGCGTGCAAGGGAGCAAGGCAGTAACTGAGGGACCTTCAAGACGAGCAGAGGTCTCAGCCCACGTGTTGCGGCTCTGGCCAGGCTCACTCAGACAGAAAGCAGACATCAGTCGTGCCACCGAGCACAACAGTGCTTTCCACTCGCTATAATCTTGCGTCAGAGGAACTAACTGATGTGACAAACAAGGACAGGAGGTCTGGAAGCTGCATACCGAACACAGGATGACAGGGCACCCTGCGAGTTTCAGCTGCACAGGCAGGGTACCACCAGCTCCCCCCAGAACAGACAAGCAAGCAGGCTATACACAATATTTTGTCCATTATGGCTTCTGCAAATCAGCATATATAATGCAATTGCTTCCAGGGAAGCAACAGTCCTCACCAACGACTGCATTCAACACACAAAAAAATCAGACAGTGGGTGTGCTACTCTTGCAGGCAACTGTGGGATAAGAGTTAAAGAGATAAAGTTCAGAGAGTCAGCTGAAAGGTAAGCTGATGACCACGTACACAAGGACTAACTGGCAAGCAGGCAGCACAGAGGTATCAGTGGTTCTGCTGAAACCAAACTCCACTGCAAAGCCTCCCCGAGCTGACAAAAAGGCATTTTCAGGGTCCAGGAGGAGCACCGGGCACCCCCTCTGCCCAGGCTCTGCTCGCAGGCCCAGTCTGACGCTGTGCCAGGCAGTGTTCCTGCTGGTGCTGAGGTTGCCTTCGCAGCTCAGCTTTCGGTATTCCCGCAGTTCAGCGCAGAAGGACCCGAGAGAACACACACGTGCAGCCTGTGCTGTGCAAAGGGAAGGTGAAATCAGCAGGTGAGGCTGGCACAGCACTGGGCAAACCACGCGGTAAGACGGTGCCTTGCAGACACACGCACACGCACTCCTCACCCACAGAGGTTTCCTTATTTCAGATTTTTTTTTTTTACCTGCTTCTCCGAGGCGGTCAGGAATCCCTCTTCTGCCGCCTCCAGGAACTCTACGATGGGGCTCAGCTGTGTCACGCTCTGGATCAGCTCCTCCCTGTGCCCCAGCAAGCGAGCAGTCAGCGTCTCTCCTTCCTTTGTGGTCTCTGGGGGGAAAAAAAAAAAAGATTCAGAGACANNNTCCAGGATCTTGGCCAGCACGTGATGAACCTCCTGCACCCAAGTAAGGATCCAGGGTTTCTGAAGATTTGCTTTGTCAGCAAGGTTGCCCGCTCACTTTGCCAGAGGCTGCACCCACTTCTGTACCTGTTTGCTGCAGGGCTTCTCCGCTGGCCCTTTCCCTTTCCAGCAAAACCTCTCTCAGCTTGGGATTTGCATCTTGGAACAGCTTCAGTAAAGACAGGAGGGTCTGAGCATCCAGGGTCTGAGCATCCAGGGTCTGAGCATCCTTCACTTTGCTCAGCAGCTTCTTGAACACCGACTGTTCCCCTGCCTCTGCAAGACAGGCAACCAGAGCCTACAACAGAACAGGAAAAAGCAGGGAAGGTTTTAATAACCAAGTCAACTGCCCTACACAAAATGCAGAATCCTGGGGGGTTCGTTTGGGGAAAAAAAAAATAATTAAAACAAAACAAAACCAAAACAGACACACACCACTGAACTCAAGCTCTGGTCTGCAGCCACAAGCGCCAGGAAGGAGGGCAGCAGCCTTCCTGCCAGCCCTCGTCTCTACAGCAAGACCCACAAAGTGGAGCTGGTTCCAAACCTTTTAATTTCTTCCCCCAACAGCCAAATGCCCCTGAGTCTAAGGGACCTACTAAAACATGGTTAAACTTCGTCACTTTGGAAGCCCAAGGCCAGGGCAGGGGATACTTGATTTCGCTGCAGAACAAGGAGATCACTCGCACAGTAAGCGGGGAGCGTTTTAAGGGGGACTTCCAGGAATTCCCATCCTCAAGTCACAGTGGAGCTGCATCTCCTAGAGAAAGCTTCGGAGAGGAGGCAGCAAACCCTTGAGTACTGTGGGCTCTCACTGCACCTGGCAATCACACCCAGAGCTCCAAAAATCCACTCCAACAACCTGAAACAGCAACCAGAGGCAACCACGGAAATAAAAGGAAAAGAAACAAGCCGCAATTCTTGCTCCCATTTCCCCAGAGCCCTTTAACGCTGTAAATATTGCCCCTAAAGACACACGCTCCCCAGCTCTCCAGGAGAGATGCCAGCCTTTCAGAGCAGGCATCCTTTATCAGAGACTCCAGGGATGCTATGAAAGTATCTTTGAAGTGGAGAGCTTAGCCCAGCTCCAGAGAGAGTGGCCATTTTCTGCTGTCATTGTCATTTTTATTTCTATGATAAAAAGACTGAATGCAACTGCTCGGGGCCGCACCAGGGGGACGGTGGACTGGCTTTTCCTAGGAGGTGTAAATGCTCATCTATTAGGGCAGCGTGAGAGTGCAAGGACCTGTCGTAAAGAGCATCCGCAGAGGGGGAGCCGCAGGAGTCCCAGCTCTCACCCGCTAACGGCATTTTCCTGCCACACAGAGAGACGTGGACATGAAGGCGTCTGTTATAAAGGAAGAAAGGAGATGCTGCAGATGTGCTGAAGAACAAGCTTAAAGGTATTTATTCTTTTAATGAAAACATTAATTTGTAATGAGACTCGATAACCAAATCACTGTTGTTCTCAAGGTTTGCATGCCCGGCCCCTTCCAGATCACAACGATCCTGTAAAACACAAAATATCTTGACTCTTACCATCCTAAAGGTGCTCAGCACCCTGCCAAACTCGTTTTTACTGATACGTGTGAAAAGTAATTTGTATTGTTGCAAAATTTTTTTTAATTTTTTTTTTAATTAAAATCAGCATAGCATCGCTACCCAGAGCTCCAGATAACATCCCATCCTCAGCACACGGTTTTGGTTAATGGAAATGAGTTTTCAGAAACTGAAAGGCTCTGCTATTTATAGTTTCTTTCCGGAAAATCTTTCCTTGGACACATTGCTCAGTGGGAACAACGGCCTTTTAGCATTGTCTTGAAAGAGCACACAGTGCCTTTTAGACTTACTTTGAAGCACTAACAATTCCCAAAGATCCTAGAAAAAAACAGAGAAATAGGGATTTTAGCTGTAATCTCAGCTTCCACTTAGTAGTAATGTGGCCATGCTCTACAGCCTCATCCATTAGGCTTTCAATCCCTGCAAAAACCCTTCATGGCCAAATTGGCACAAATTAGCACACATCCAGCTTCCAGACCAGAGGAAGAGACAGGAAATCCTGCTCACCAAGATCCGGCTTAAGCTTGAGCTTTGCCACCAAATAGGTTCGATGGCCACTGAGAATGGGTCCCAGCTGAGGGTGTCAGTTCTGGTGGCTGGAACACCACTAACTCAGTACCGTGATGGCCAAACACCACAAAACAGCCTCCCAGTTCATCTCAAACCTCCCCACATCCACCACAGCCCCGAGACAAGTTCCAAACAGGAATCTCTGCAGGTAACGCCGCAGGAGGTAGGTCTCCTATCTCCATATCATCTGCCGTATTTTCCCAGATTTCTTTCCTAACACAATAAATTATCACAGAATCACCGAATGGTTTGGGTTGGAAGGGACCTTAAAGAACATCCAGTCCCACCCCCTGCCATGGGCAGGGACACCTCCCACTAGCCCAGGTTGCCCAAAGCCTCATCCAGCCTGGCCTTGAACCCCTCCAGGGATGGGGCATCCACAGCTGCTCTGGGCACCCTGGGCCACTGCCTCACCCCCGGCACAGGAAAACATTTCTT